>CAJDSM010041337.1:242-16297 GCA_903981925.1 Ostrea lurida | reverse complement strand
GAAGGGCTGCATAATTTAGGTCTATGCTCGGAACCCAGGGTCTTTGAGCAAGGAGGGATCTTTTTCGTGCCACATCTGCTGTGACACTGGACCTCGGTTTTTCCGATGTCATCCGAAGGACCGTCCTATTTAGTCGCCTCTTACGTCACGTAAGGCTATACTGAAGACCTACTCTAACCCGGACCCCCACGGGTGGGTAGCTTTTAAGGTTGAAATTTAGATGTTTTGAGCGGATTCGATAAGCTTATGTTGCTAAATCTTTAAAGGTATGACTCATGTTCAAGTCTGTACGATATGTTTGTGTCATTAGAGAGTACCAGGGCTTTTACGGAGCCATGAAAACCACATTGTCCTAGAAGTACAGGATTGTTGTTACAAACGATTTCAGAAATAAGAAGCACTAATACCGAAATTGTACTCTAATTACCGAAATTGTATGTAAATGACATTTTACAGAACTAACTTTACATCCAAAAAAAAAATGTAATAAAAAGACTGTTTACTGAATTTTTATTATCTTGGTCATATCACAGGCACGTGGGGCATGGATCATGACCCCCCCCCCTTCTTTTTTAAATTTTGATCTGAGATAGACACACTCATTTGTTTTTTCTTTTCTACGTTGATTATGTTTTATGAATATGCATTAAAGATCATCCAAAATATTGCCCGACCTGGTTTAAACTTGATTTTTCATTTAAAGCAAGTCAAAATACTGGATATGCATATATGTAAAGGCAAAGATAACGAACAGTGATCAATCTCGTAAGTCCTAAATATAATACAAAAACAAGAGTTGGGCAATCACGGACCCCTGGACACACCAGAGGTGGGATCAGGTGCCTAGGAGGAGTAAGCATATATATCAATACATTGGTTAGACATTCTTTGCGTTCGTGCTTGCCTTATGTTTTCCAAATTCGCCAATACTTAATTACATCAATCAAATCACTCACAACTGGACACAATATAATTGGATATCAAACTGATGGTATTAAAATGAAGTCATAGATGACGAAATATTTCAATACGCCATTTCAAATGTATAAATTTAGACGTACTTAACATTATAGCTATCATAAACTGCACATGAACTTGCATGCATGTATCAAAGGAAAGGTTTAAATATGTTGCAAATGACTTAATGTTTTCTTAATATTTAGAAGCAGACGATTCCGTGTCGGATACTGAGGAAACTGGTGTAGATGATGGCAAAGTTTTCCCAGCAGCCCCCACTGATGTGAGTCTCGGTGCTAGTAAAGGATCACCACACCATGAATCAAAGCAGTCAGCAATATCAAAAGGCGAAGATAACGAATATGTAAAGGTGTTTTGAAATATATGGAGCAGTATTCGCAAAAATCTTAATGGTGCGGGTGTGGGGTTTTTTTTTTGGGGGGGGGGGTCTCTCTGTGCGAAATGTTCACACTTCATCCGTTGTAGGTGAACTACCACAAAAATTAGTAATCTTACGTTTGGCACTGAAGGCTGTTATCGTGAGGGCTGTTTAGCGTGCTAACGCCTGCCACGAAATGGAATGTAATTGTTTGAGGTCACATACGAAAAGCCTGCAACTTTCACTTGCATTTTTAAATTCAAAGCGTTTAGGAAAAGAAATATTCAATTCTTATTCTTAAATCTGGCGTGAATAACACTTACGATCTTTCGTTCATGAAGCGATTGTATTATCAAATGGCGCTGCTCTGACATTATAGTAAAAAAACCGTTTCATACCCTTTGTTAGACTGTCATTTTCGTACTAGATTTTACGACGGGTAACCCCGTTTACTTTGTTTCGACTACGGGCTCACGGCGGGTATGACCGGTCAGCAGAGGGTGGTTACTCCTCCATGGTACCTGATCCTGCCTTCACTGTTGTCGAAGGTCCGTGTTCCCCTACACTCGGCTTTGTAAAAATGTTTTTGGGACTATGATTACGTTTAACACATTGTTTACTTCACCAATTTATATTATTTCTCAAATCGCTTCACAATACATATTACCAAGGTAGACCTTAACAATCCAGAACTTTCTCAGAGCAAGCTGTCATTAAGGCGCTAGATCACTAACATTTTGACAATAGCATTCGCTGTTTATAGCCAAGTATCCCTTTTACACTTGGTGGAGTGAAGGAATTTGTGTAAAGTGCTTTTCCCAAAACAAATCGTCGGCTCAACTCGACCAGGACTCGAACTCACGACCTCTCATTTGAACTTCGTACTCAAAACAAAGATGACTGTACTTATATAAAAGTATTGGCAAAGAGTACGGAGTACGATCTTTTTGATGAGTACAATGGAATTTTAAATTATCATAACCTTCATGCTAGAGTCTAATCGTGAATTAAGAATACAGAAATTTAATTGCGAAATGTTTATTAACAAAGCACATGTATAGTTCCAAATTTACTAAAATATAATGCAACACATGTACATATATTTTCAAAACTTCTTTTACTTTATTTAGCTTCTGTCAGTGGAAAAAGAACAAGCTGAGGACATACCGGACCTTGCAAAAGGAATTCGATTACAGACCTCAAAAGAAAAAGTGGGCTCGAGAGATGTTGTTGATGCCGTTGGAGAGGAACTTACACCAGTTCAGGCCCCGGTGCATATTACAGCTGTCCCGTGTTACAATGACATGTTGATCATGTTTGCTTCCCCGCAAGGTCAGTCTGAAATGTCAAAGTCAGTCAGAAATACCAAGGTCAGTCAGAAATACCAAGGTCAGTCAGAAATACCAAGTTCAGTCAGAAATACTAAGGTCAGTCAGAAATACCAAGCAATGCTTATACAAATGATGAATGTAATTACAGAATATTGCATTTTTTCTTGTTCAATTAATGCTTATTTTCTAAAATAAATTGGTCACTGAACTATTGGAATGTCATATGCATCTGTTGATTCTTAAGATGATACCCAACGAGGCACCATTTTGATAAACACCAAACACATTTTTGCAAGTATGATGAAGATTTCAAATCTTAAGACAATTTGAAAGAGAAGGGTTTATTACATTCTGTAATGTAAACGCTTTCTTGAAAATATCCTTGGTATTGAAAATTACGCGATTTTTTAAAGTAAAGTAGGACACAATGATCCCCAGGCCTAGTGATACTCTTGGAACAATGCTATATAGTGATGGATTTACACTGCGTTCATTATCCGGTCGTGTTTTTCGCATTTGAACACAAACTGGGGGCAATTCACCAGTATCTTATTTTAGGTTCCGAAAATAGTCTCGTGGTGATTGACAGAAGGATGGATAATGCCTTGATCATTTTGTCGTGTCATTTATAGTGGAGGCCAACTACTAACCAAAAAGTTGATGTTGCAAGGGTTATAACGATTCTCGTTTAAAGTCATCATTTGCAAATTACTACGGTCCTATAATGACCTTGTTTTGCGATTACAAATTTATCAACTAAGTCATATGTTGACTGATTTTTATAGTATAATGACCTTGTTTTGCGATTACAAATTATCACTAATCATATGATGACTGATTTGTTTCATAACCTTTGTTAGACTGTCATTTTCCTACTTAATTTGGGACTACGGTGTAAATTTTTCCCGTTTACTTTATTTCGACTAAGGGCCTCGACGGCGGGTGTTGACCGGTCCAGCAGAGGATGCCTTACTCCTCCATTGCACCTGATCCCGCCGTCGCTTTTCGTCGAAGGTCGTGTTGTGCCCTACACTCGATTTCTGTATGTGTTTTTTAATGCCCCGCCATAAATGCCGGGGGCATATAGGTTAACCCTGTTCCGTCATTCTGTCATTCTGTCATTTCCGTCATTCCGTCATCATTTGTTTTCCGTTCATTATCTCTGCAACGGTTGCACACATTCAACTCAAATTGGTAAGTTTCGAAGTTGGTCATGGTTCCCGATGATTTTTGACAGAGTTAGCCCTCTTGAACTTAGAAAAAAAATCAGAATTTTCGTTTCCGTGTCATTACTCTGCAACGGTTGCACACATTCGAACTCAAATTTTGGTATATAGATAAGCCACAGTTAATGCATATCACCTTACGAATTTCCTTCATTAGACTTTCACTGTATGCGGGGAGTTCGGCTGTCCGCACCGAAACATCTAGTTTTGGACTATGTTTACGGTTTTGATACTTTGTTACTTTTCGCCATTTTTATTCATACCCTTTGTTGGAACTGTCATTTTCGTACCAAGATTTGACGACGGGTAACCCGTTTACTATGTTTCGACTACGGGCTCACCGCGGGTGTGACCGGTCCAGCAGAGAATGCTTACTCCTCCCATTGATACCTGATCCTGCCTTCGCTTTTTGTCGAAGGCCGTGTTGCCCTACCACTCGAATTTGTGTATATTATGTTTTTTAGATATGATTAACGATTAACACATTGTTTACTTCGCCATTTTATATTCTAACAAAACTTTGCAAGTACTTTGATACATGTATATTCGAATAATGAATTTGTGATATAAATGAACTTGACTAGTTTAGATGCTGAATCTTAAATGTAGGTTTCGGATACTGGAGGATTTCAGTTGTTTGCAGGAAGATTTAAATGTTGTTTTTGTATTGTTCACCCATACATCCCAGTAATATAATGTTTATAATAATTTTGTAATACCGCCATCAGTACATGAGAATTTCCTGTTTGATTCAGGTCACTATGCTGTCAGAAATCCCGACATTGGTAGCTATATGCTGAAATTTCTGCATGATTCAGTCCAAACTGTATATGGAGAGGGGGGAATTGTAAACAATCGCACCAACTTCCTGTATGTTTTAAACGATGTTGCAGACAAGATGTCGTCTGATGCTTATCTCAAACAAGGCTACAAAAATGTCACATGTGTTGTGCACAAACTTTCCAAAGATATTATTTTCTCCACGGGCGAAAATATGCAGGATTCTAAATTTCCTTAAGATTTGCAAAAGATCAAAGGAGATGTTACGAGAAATTAGCATCTGAACTGAATCTCTGATGACAGTATTGGGAGCTTTTACGTTCAGTACATAAGTTCTGGAATTAAAATTCTTAGAGTTGTATATATCTATTGTATATTCAAAATGTTCAATGAGAGAGAACCAATTATTGTAATATACATGTGCATATCCATTTATTATACCTGTTACATTTCCATCTACTGGTATCAATATACGATGTCACAGGTGTTTAGAACATTTTGTAGTTATAACGTATTTCAATAAAAATCAAGCTGTAAATATCTTCATTAGAGACTGAAAGCCCGTGTATATCCATTCCGTATATTGATGGTACATTATGGTCCAAATTCAAATGATGAATTTGTAACACACTGAAACTTCCTGTTTTGATTTTTTAAAATTCTGATTTGACAACAAAATCAGTGAAATAATGGAAAATTCTCTCATTTTCTTTTTTAAAATCACTTGATGTGAATTGTGGGTGTTCGTTGTAGTCTAATATCAAAAGACGTATTTTGAAAGATTTCAAAGTTCGTACAATATTGTCGGATAATAGTATGTTATGTGTTTAAAAAAACTACTTTTGCTTTTCAGTGGCATATACCTGTATCATGTTTGAATCTCTAAACTCCTGAATTTATCACAATTTTATATTTTTTGCTCTCTTTGAATTTGTTTGTTTATGATATAAACGGTGTATAAATTGCCATATTGCATTTCAATGATATAGTCATTTATGATATACAAATAAACGTATAGATGAAATTGTTTTTTCTTAATTTTATTTCAATTTTAATATAAGATATTTCATCTTACATTATATAAAAAAGGGCACCGCATATATCATGGATCAAGGGACTTACATATCTATCGAGGAAAAGAATCCATGGAATTGTGCTAAAATCTAAGTCAAAGCGTTACAATTCATTGAAAAATATTGACACAGTTCCCTTATAATATACACATCTACACATTGTTATCTTTCTTTGTAGCAAGTTTCATTAAATTCTCGCAGAGGGTTTAGGAGGAGTTGCAAAGACAAAATATTTTACACAGAAAAAAACCAAGTCAAAGGGCAGCAACTCCTTTAACAAAACATTGGACAGCATTCCCCTTGCAATATGCACACCTTTTAATTGTGAACTTTCTTTTTACCAAGTTTCATTAAAATAATATGAATGCTTTAGGAGGAGTTGCAAAGACAAATTATTTTGAATACATAAACATAAGTTCAAGGACTGCAACTCCTTTAAATACATCAATTGCACATCTCCACATTGTTATATTTCTTTGTACCCAGTTTCAATAAATTGTTTCCCAGGGTTTAGGAAGAGTTGCAAAGACAAGTATTTTGTATAGAAAAAAAACTATACATTGTATAAACCTAAAAACGGTCCGTCTATCTGACTGTCTGTACCATTCGCTTCGCCTTCGCAACTTCTAATAAACTCTTGGAGGAATTTCAATAAAACTTGGTACAAAGGGAGATCACCATGTGGAAATGTGCATATATTACAAGGAGAGTGTTGTCTGATTTGTTAAAGGAGATGCAATCCTTGGATTCAGCTTATTCCATTCAAAATATGTTGTCTTCGCAGCTCGTCCTAAACCCTTGTGGGGATTTTAATGAAACTTGATACAAAGAAAGATCACAATGTGGAGATGTGCATATTGCAAAGGGAATTCTGTCTGATGTTTTAAAGGAGTTACGGCCCTTGGACGTAGCGTATTTGCACTTGAAATACATAATGTGCGTTGTCTTTAACTCCTTCTAAACCCTTTTGGAAAATTTATCAAAACTTGGCGTATCATGCACCGGTTTCGCAGCGCCCTATTTTGAAACCAAGGCAGGATACTGAAAATAAGTTGATGCTACAGGTTTCAACAATCTCTTTTAAAATCAGCATTTTATTGATAGCCCTAGGAATTTTGGACTGATAAAAATTAGATGGACTACGCCTGAACGAGTGGAAATTGTTGTGAAAGTACGGGAGAAGGAATCTAGTGGTGACAGAAGTGACCGTAATATATATTGTAGAATTACAACGATCGACATTGAGTTACCGTCCTTGATTAATGATATCTCAGGGTAAATGAAATGGTGAAGGTGACGGTAATCAATCTCATAATTTCTATTAAGAATATTGAATAAAGGGTTTGGCAAACGCAGACCTCTGGACTCACCTGGGGTAAGGTCATGTAGTTGTCAGTCTGCCATTAGAGTCAATACCGCTATTAAGTAAAATATCCAAATATGAAGCAGACATGTCAGATTCTGTTGTGTCCTTTATTTCGAGTTTCTCGGGATAATTCAAATTCTGCCCCCACGGAAGAAACTCAAATGGGCTACGAGCCCCGTTCCACCGGTCAACGATCGCTTTTCGTGGGTTTCGAAGTTTTAACTTTTTGTTAAAATATTTTTCGAGATCGTTGACATCGCGGTGGTGGTGGGCGGGACACGGCAGCAGTACCAGCCTGGCGGGACAGTTGCTCAACTGCAGCAACACACTCACACAACATTACGATCAGCCGTGTCATTGTCGCGGCCCTGTGTGTAGGGAGAGAGCTAGCACGGGTTCTGAACGAGTCTCGCACCACTCCAGTGTGAGGCTGGTGCCACAAAGTTGCAAATGCACTGCTGCAGAACGAGAAATCGCCGTAAAGGTACGGGGTAGCCGCTGTGGTGCGAGTCTCTCGCCACTGTGGCAAGCCACCAGTACCACACTCGCGCGAGACGGACGACATGTCTGTCACCAGTCGTCGTCGACTTGATCAAAGACAGCCGTACGGTGGCAGTAATTAGTGTAACCGCGTGGACGAGTACCGTTGTTATCGTGTCACAACAGGGATTTGGATTTCGTGTTACAAATCGCCATTCTCATGCGGTAGTCGCCCTTTTGTGACTCAGGCATAAGAATGTAGAGATCGTAGTGGCATCGTGGTGTGGTCGTAGTAAGATCGTACAAGTCATAATGTAATCGTGGTATGATCGTGACGAGAACGTTGCAGCATTGTAGTGTGATCGGCGATAAATTAGGGACGTCATTTTAGTACGCTTGTACCACGTTCTCAATACGATAGTATCCGTCCGACCTGCGCTCTTGCCACGACCTCACTATGTTGCTAGTACGCTTTTTTCGTCACTACCTAACTACGAATGTTTTGATTATGTTCAAGAATTACGTAGTGCGGTCGTGGTCAACCACGGACAGCCACGTTCATACATGTACCACGACCTCATGACGACCACGCTAGGACCTGTCACGATTTAGACAAAAATGTAGTAAGATCGTGGTCCGGTGTGATGGGCTTTAACCGCGAGAGCTAACTATATATATCTTTATTGCTTAAGACGTACAACTTATTACATTATTACAATATGTATACATAAGTACATATACATAAAATATGGCATTGAATGGTGGTGTACAAATTATAATAAAGGACAACAACTTTAATTTAAACAAGATGGTTATCCCGCATCTTAAATCCAAAACTACAAGCGGTGGATAATCTGTTAGTTACAAAGCACCGAAGTTTAAACTTAGAATTTACAGAACTACATTAGCCAAATATACTAGTACTGTTCGCTGGGTGAGAAAATCTCCCAACACTATAGACACCTGTTGATATTATTTTGCTATTATTCTATAGCTTATTATCGTTAACCATTACGTTATATATTTCTACATATAACATAAAATCGCACTGTCTAATTTTCTCGACACATATGTGGCAGCATACACTTTTCATATGAGTAGTTATGTGATCCGTACGGTGTTCCATATCAAAATAATGTGTTTTGTGATCTGCACGGCCTACCATATCAAAATAATGTTAAAGGGAAAGTAGAGCGTCTTGTTCTCAGAATTACCTATTCCTCAAATCGGACATGGTTTGTGCATGTAGCTGCCATTATCTTCACGAAACAATATATCTTTTGGGAGAAAAGGCGAAAGGCGTATGTATATTGAATACTGTAGTTGTTGCTAAAATTATTTTATGTACGGCGGATAGGTCGGCTGTTACGCGCGATTGACCTTCTGTTCGTGCTACCAGGCTACGCCATAACTAGATGGGATGAATTCTATAGACAACATTTACATTTAGTCTCAATTTAATTGACCTGGATTTTTAATAAGAAATAAGACTCCCTGATTAATTAAAGGACTCCATGCTTGTAAACTATCTGGTATAATGAAACAAGCGGTGTCGCGTGAATCTGTTTCCATATTTTCACGGTTTAATGGATTTCTACTTTTTTTAAAAAACCAATGGCAAACAGCTAAACTACCAGGGAAATAACATGCACATAGAATAAACGGGGATTGGATACGTGTGATTTATCATAAACACACCTATAAATGTAATTTTCCTCTAACAGAAATACATGTACCATCGTATCTACATATTAAAATAAATTTAAAATTCCTTGCGGCAAGTCTTTTTGTGATCGTTATATTGTGGTTGTACTTTTGACTAGATTTGCAATTTTGAATATTTTTCTTTATTTCTGATTTTTTTTTTCCAGTTTGCATAAATCTCGTCTCATCAAAATGTGTTTAGATTTAATTTTGAATGCCGCGTGGTTGATTTAGTTTTATTTGTCAAGTGTTATATGTTGTGCTGTTTGTGTGCGTATACGTAACAGAATCGATCCACAGGTAGATCCTTTAATTTAAAATCTAACACAGTGTGTGTGTAACAGTGGAACTCTGTTCATCTCTGCTCAGCAGATCATTAAGATTATCATATTTTAAATCTGTAAATTTGTCATTGGTGATTCCAAGAAATGTATATATATTTATAGTATGTCTGTGTTAGACACTCTTGACGGTCCGACAGACCCTATTCTGAATGTTCAAATTTCCCAATCTGCGATAAGTAAGAAAATTTTATTTAAAGTCGGCACTGTGTACATATATAACAAAAACATGAGATCTTTAACAGCTATGAATCCAACAATTTAATGAGCTGGGTGATTAATCACCGGAACTCCATAAATTTAGTGTCAGCTTTCCATTTACAGTAATATACGCTTTTCATCTTAAAATGTTTCATCAAAATATACTACTTGTAAATGGAGTGTTTATGATTCAAACCTTTTCCAGGTCACCGTCATCTAGACCTATGAAATTGTGGAATTCTTTTTCAGAATAAACATTTCTTTCCCTTTTTAATATTAATAGAATAACTTCTGCAATGTCACCATGTAAAGGCAAAGATAATGAACAGTGATCAATCTCGTAAGTCCTAAAAGCAAGAGTTGGGCAATCACGGACCCCTGGACACACCAGAGGTGGGATCAGGTGACTAGGAGGAGTAAGCATCCCCTGTTGACCGGTCACACCCGTCATGAGCCCATAGTCTTGATCAGGTAAACGGAACAGTCCGTAGTCAAATCGGTGTGTGAAAAACGGCTTAACAATGGCTATGAAACACATCAGACAGCATTTGACTCAATGATAGGTCATATTGGTAAACTAAATTGTTGTAAACTAAATTGTCATATTTTTAGTAATGCAGAAATATTTACATTCACTAAATTCTTTCCCTTATATTGGTTTCGAAATTGACATTGTGTTCATCATATATAAATTGGCGAAGTAAACAATGTGTTTAACGTTTTCATAGTCCCAAAAACATATCTACAAAGTCGAGTGTAGGACAACACTGACCTCCGACAAAAGCGAAGGCAGGATCCAATTTCAAGAAATTCATGTCTGTTGCAAACTAGTTAGATCGGGGTTTGTAGCGCCACCTATCCACATGATCATTACCAAATATGGAACAATTCCAAGGTCAAAGGTTGAATTAGCTGTTCCGTGTAAAGTAACGAAATGGTCAACAATATATCTTAGCACTTAAATATGGTCTGTATAAATAATATACGTTACCAATTTTTATGCACCAGATGCGCATTTCGACAAATTATGTCTCTTCAGTGATGCTCAAACCGAAATGTTGGAAATCCGAAACATGAAAGTAAAACTTTATAAAAGTGATCAATGTAGTGCCAAAAGATTGGGGCCAAAAACTTCGAAGGATCAGAGCTATGCCTGTATGTTTCGAAAATACATGAAAATATGAATATAAACAATAAAATATCTTTCTTTGTTGTTTTATTGTGTGATAAAGGCAACAATCATTGCCAGCGCGGGTTATGTTTTTTTTTCTGTAGTGTTAGCTGCCTTCATTATAACCCGATAAACTACAGAAAGCATTTTATTGTTTAAATAAGTTCTACGTGCTGGAGATCCCCTAATTATATGTGCGACCTGTTTGGGTACCTATCGGTGTCTTTTTGTATGCTCATTATTTGGAAATATGTTGCTGCGTTGTATTATTGTGCTTTGTCCATTAAGATTTTTAGCGAAATTAATAGCGAAGAATAAAGTTTAAGAATACCGGTCAGAATCTTTGCTCATAATATCACGTTGGCGAATCACTTGACTTTGACATTAAATGCTGACAAAAGTCAACATAATGGAAAATTCAAACTAGGCCTAAAAAAGAATACCTGTGTTTCTGCTACATGTAATCCGACAAACCTTTTTTTCAAGTATCGACCCTAAATGTTTTCATCACCAAAATTTTCAGCCAATTCCGAAATTTATGGTTATGTTGTCATTCGTTTTTCATGATAGATTTCACCTCAATTTCCCAATTTGAGTGAGCTGCACACTCTGAAAATATGTCCCGAGTCCTCTACAAAATCTCCTTCGGAGTCATTCTAACTCGTTGTGGTCACTACATATCTTTTTAATAACACCTCTGCAAGTACCGTAATCTGCTGAATACAGCGTGCCTTTTAAAATAATTTGTTATATGAGTTATCGCTTCTTTAAAGAGGTTCTAGGGTGAGGGTTTTTTTGGGAAGTGTATTTTTGATTTCTACAGTGAAAGAGCATCGGGAAATTTAAAAGAACGACCGTAAGGCCGTGTCGGCCTCTTTGTTTTTTTCTATGTTCATCTATAAAGTTTAGGTGCCACATAGTTCGTTGTAGGGTCCGAATGAAGAGGAAGGTTCTAGTTCAGAATGTCCATAATTACTTACAACGTCAGGTGTGAACTCTAAGACTCCAACCTAATGAAACTATACACCACAACCATGGAATAGATTTTAAGCTTTAAAAGGGACACCTATTATATTCTTTTCTATTCATAAAGTATCATCCTGTTCACTGATAGTTTGGAATGTTACATTACACCAACCTGCAGGAGTCATTAGTGTATTACGGAACAACGGAAAGGGTATCCCGCTTTATTGCGTATTCCCTTCGTGTGTCGGTCGAGATGTGGTTTTTCTCGGTCTTTCACTTGCAGGTAAAGTTTTGGAGGTTGGCGCGGCGCCGGCGGCGAGCCACACCCACGAGGGGGTCAGCAATAGTCTCGGCTCGTCCGGAGTCTAGCAGTTACTGCTTGTATGAGGAACGTAAAATAATGAACCTTCACTCGAGTATAGCGACTAATGTCAATTTCTAGTTAAATCATTTTTGACGTTTTGTCAGTCCCTTATTCAACGTATTTAAAGATTGGTTCATTAACATGGAGAAAAATTTTAAAAAAATGGTAATGGAGATTTCGGTCAATTTTTTTGAGAGAAATCTTGGCAATCCCTCGAATTTGTTATGCCAAACCGATTTCGTAGTAAATTGAATTTGGCTTTTTAATAGAATAATGTATTGCTGCTTGCAAAAAAATACTTCAACAGAATTAATAAATAACAATATTTGGACTAGTTCCAAGTCTCATCTACTTGCATCATTGATTTTAAAACTGTAATATACGAATAGGGGTATAAAAATAGAAGGTATATTGGATGAAATAGAAATTGTAAAATCATGCTTTTTGATTAATCAATCCTTCCGCCACAAAATATAGTCCCTACCAAACCCTTTCAAAATCTGAATTGCCACAACAATTTTCAACTGGACAGGGTTCAGTTGTAAGTGTGCAATATGTTTGCACCGATGGGGTCAGTATTGAACCAGTAAATATTTAGTGATATCGTCCTGCGCAGTTGTTCTCAAAAGCTCAGCCTACAACATCCTTAACACAATAATTTAGCCAGTTACATGTAAGGCAATGAGAAGTTTGATTTGTCTATATATATGACAACCCACAAACATCCAATATACCTTTTATACACGTCATCCATGGGTGTAAATATGACTCATCCATGAAACACTTATCAAAATAGCCATATATTACATTTGTAAGTTTATTCTCATATGCAGTCATAATTTATATATATAACCACTCTTATTTTAACACTGACAATGGATATTTACCAATTTCCCCTCACATCATACGCAGATACTTACTTGTATTGAATACAAAAAGGCGAAGTTAACATTGTGTCAAACGTAATCATAATCCAAAAAACATATACAAAATCGAGTGTAGGGCAACACATGTTACATATATGGACATATCCTTATAAGTTGTGCAAAATTGAATTCTAAGTCTTGATAATGGTGTTTTCTGTACAGAGACAATGAGTTCAGACGAGGAATATAAGTTTAACCCTCAGAGGAAGTATCAAGGATTAGCTCTGGTGGTTGTCAATTTTACAAGCGGTCCTGACGAGAGAGCGGGTTCCAAAAACGATGTCAAGTACATGAAAAAGACATTCAAAAGACTAGGATTTAAAGTTGCTCTGTTTCAAAATCTGTCTAGAGGAAAGTTTGAACGTCTTCTTTGCAAATGTAAGTATAAACACTTATGTAATTTGCATATTGTAATGATGAATCTAATTCTTCATGAAGCCGAGTTATTAATGAGCCGTTAATACCCAACATCTTACATTTCTTTAAATATCTGTCTTCTTTTTAAATCTCCTCTTTTTCTCTATATAAATACTCCATCAAAACTCGACAAATGAGCTTTTCTGACGAGTCAAGGATAATTATGTATAAGACATATATAGATTATTTGCGCGTGGCGTATAACTTGTTTTATCTATTTCGATATATATGTTCTTATATGCCATTTATATTTGTCTGTATCGAATTTGTGAAAACTATAATACAAGAATGCATGTATCTTGAACAATCAAAAAAAACATTAAAAAAAAAATTAGATCGTTAATATCTTATAATCATAAGAATATTTCAACAAGAAGAGTCCCAGGTTTGTTGAATACGTTCTAATGTGTCGTTATTGGATTTCACTGGGATATATTAGTATCTAATTCAATATATGAATGAAAATGGATACTGTTAATAACCATAAGATCACAGATATGTTCATTTTCAATGAGAGATGGGAAATAAGAAAATTACTTTAATTTCTCGAAATGCGCATCTAGTGCATCACAATTGGCACCGTATATGATCTATATTATGTCTGTGACTTGCCTGTAGATTCCCAAGATGAGGTACTAAAGGATTACGACAGTTTTGCGTTTGCTATCAGCACGCATGGGGTGGAGTTTGAAAAAGTAGATGGAAGCAAGAAAGACGTTCTCGTTCATCACCATGCAGTACAGATGTTTGATGGGTTGTACTTTGATACCAAAAAGATTCTAGATTACTTCAGTCCAATGAAATGTAGAGCGCTTAGAGAAAAACCCAAGCTATTCTTCATCCAGGTATTGTATTATTAGCGCAAATTATCATTTAACCTCGATGACATCATGTAAAGGCAAAGATAACGAACAGTGATCAATCTCGTAAGTCCTAAATAGAATACAAAAACAAGAGTGGGGCAATCACGGACCCCTGGACACACCAGAGGTGGGATCAGGTGCCTAGGAGGATATGTCTTTGGTTTGAACATATTTTATTGTATATATACGAACATATACAAAAGGTTTGAACACAAGTTCTGACAACTTTCGAGGTTCTCACCTTATATGTCTTTAGATGCGATGGATAGTTAACAAGTCGTTATACCTTATGCAGAAAAGCGATCATATATTATAAGGATAAGTACAATGTATGACATTTTGATTATTGAATCTGAAAGAGTTAATTATTTTGTCCAAATTGCTTCTTTTCAATGCTATTTCGAAAATGTCAAACCATCACGGGTATGACCGGTCAACAGGGGATGCGTACTCCCCCTAGTCACCTGATCCCACCTCTCGTATGTCCAGGTGTCCGTGTTTGCCCAACTCTTGTTTTTGCTTTCTATTTGGGACTTACGGGATTGATCACTGTTCGTTATCTTTGCCTTTACATTGTGTGCATAATACTTTTTTAAATACAGTTTGAATAAAATACTTAAGCATATTTTGCGTAATTATCAAGCCTTCTGCGTTTTATGCAACACCTGCACGTGCGTTGTCTTCAGAGAAACTATATGATACATATTCAATGATTTGCAAAAGAAAAGAAAATTATATTTCATGCCTTCATTGAAATGGTTATATTACCCACGATTTAGCTAGATAAGACTGATCGTTTAAGATTTTCTCCTCTAAGTTCAAATAACCCTAATTGAGCTACGGAATATTTTCCAAACATATATCATTAAATCTCAGAGATCGAAAGTTTTGACAATTTTTACTTGATAATTTTCCATATATTTGTATATTTGGTTGTCAGTAAGTTACCCTTTTTTCATAAGATTTAGCATTTTCAGAAAATATGGATTCTACACTTGGCAATCTGCGCGGCACGAACACGCATGTTTAGTGATTTAGGTATGTCAACACGTTTTTATTTTTTGTAAAAAATGTTATCTTTTTAGGCTTGTAGGATTCCTTCGAATACAGCGACGAAGGCTGATAGAGCTAAGGGCATTGGTTTTGATTGTGGAGATAGTCCAATAAAATCACGTAAAGTTCATGATGACAACATAGATAAAGCAACTAAGTCAGACAGACTTGATGGAGGAGAACCAAACAGACGTGATGAAGAAGAACCAGACAGACGTATTTTTGAGAATATTGATCTTCAGGAAGGTAGAAAGATAAATATTAATTTCTTGTTCATATGCTCACGCTTTATGTTGCTCGTCTTACGAATGTTATATGGCATTATACGATTTCTTTTTTGTTTTAATTTATCATCTTCAAAAGTAAACATTACAGGCATTGCCGCCTTTATAAATCAGACTTATATGTCTTTGGTCTTTAAAATAATATTTCTTCTAATACAATATCGTGCATAGCG
>CAJDSM010041333.1:0-12185 GCA_903981925.1 Ostrea lurida | reverse complement strand
ACGGCAGAAATGTAACAAATCGGTGCATATCCCTACACCAATCACATTCAAGGTTTGTATAGAGCCACGGGCCTCTGAATTTCTATCAATAAGCCGAAAATTATGTGGAAGGTGATATGTATACCCCTATATTTATTATAGAGGGGTATACATATCACCCTTACATATATTTACGGCTTATTGTATAGAATTCAGAGGCCTGCGATAGAGCGTAGCGGAGTTAGCCGAGGATTGTCATGTCAGGGATGCAGAGTTTCGAATTGTACAATTTATGGCCCACCTTTAGGATCAAAATTTCCAATTGGATAAAAGAATACCCCCCCCCTGCTCATTCCAATATTCACCAAATTTTTCAATTTAGTAGAGGTCTACCTATTCTTCATCATGATGCATTTAGTTTTTGTTACAAAGTTGCAGTTGTAGAGAAGAATTTTGAAAATTGTCACATTATTCTCGCCCCAAAGACCCAAGGGGTACAAAAGTCCTGAAATTTACAATTTTGTTGCTCTTGTCCCAAAAATGCTTCATACCAAATTTAAAAGAACTGGAGATGATGGTGATCTAGAAGAAGAAGAAAGTGCAATGGTTAACGCACGACGTCGACGAAGACACAAATGGGGGTTGCACTTGGAGCAAGTGCACCCCCCCCCCCCATTTTTAAATGAAAAATGCTTAAAACCTCTCAGCTTCCAGGGCCTCGCCCCCTGAGCCCCTATTAGGGCCCGTCCTGGACCCGTTTGGTACCTAAAGTGACCAACGGACTCAAGGAGAATACTGAAACTCAGGCCTCCAGGGGGCTTTCGCCCTTGAACCCCTACAAAGGCCAGCCGTAGATCAGCTTGGAACTTAGAGGGGCCCTAAGTCCCTCACCTTAGTCTCGTGCACCCCAATGTAAATCCTGGTTACGGCCTTAAAAAGGGCATATAGGCTGACAGCAGCACACCCTTGTAGTTGTCAAATAATTGTGGGCATGAAAAATTATTTGTGAAAGACATTGCAGGCTTCCAACATCCTACAGAATGTACCTGTAGCAAATAGCAAGTCATCTGTACTTTACACCAACTCTAATCCCCGATTAGTTATGTTGTTGAAGCATCACACATACAACAGGCAAATATATAAACTGATACATTTTGTTTGGTGTGTTACTAACAATGAGATAGCAAGTTCGCAACTCATATTTTTATGTATCTGAGACTGTGTTTATCCTTAAGGTTTTTAAGTCATATACGTGTTTATCTGTTGGATTCAGAATCCTGTTCGGGTATTTATGAAGTACATGTAAGCGTTTGCCATATTTTGCACCCAAACCCTGTGGATAGATAAAGCTGTTGAACTGTACTTGGCTGCCAATAACATCGGATCATATAAAGACCAGAGTAAAAGAAAGGGCACCTGTTTAAATAGATGAGAAAAGGTTGAATTACATGTTCAAAATGCGTATTTTGTTTTATAATTTGAATGAAATATACTTGTTGTCATTAGTGTGTTATTTTTCTTACTTTTTTTCTTATATATTGAATTTTAAACATATTCAAATTTTAAATATTGTACAATTCAATCTTCATCCACTATACACCATAGGCGTAAATGATTACATATCAAATTAAGTTCATGAATTCTAGATGAGGCTTCGTGACACTGTACTTGCTATCATGCCATTTGGAAATAACTTTTTAATTAACCCAGAAATGGCTGAAAGTTTTTCGTCATGTGTCCTGATCGGAGCATCAGCGTGGACGATTCTCGGAAAAAGCGTAGATATACAAAGCATACGATCATGCATCATCATCATCTTTTTACCACCGTTGAGTTATATCTTCGTAAGTTCGAAGGAAGAAAATTTGATATAGATTGCTAACTTGTGCTTGACACGTGATTCCAGAACAATGGGTACAGTGTATGCTTAAGATACATGTTAATGACGTTTCCCTTCTTTTCACTTAATATACTTATTTGGGTACAGACATTGCCTCATTGCCGCTTGGTGAAAATAAGAATAATTTAACTATGTGTAAATATATCATAATATGGTACCCGAATATCTGAGAGAAATATTACCAAACATTCGCTCACATGTTACTAGATATATCGCAAAATTATCGCACTCCTAAAGCAGAATAAATCTTTTGTAACAAGGACGATACATAATGAAATCCTTGCCCTTATAGAATACAACAATCTAAGACACTAAGCTCGTTTCAAAATTGCGTAGGCTCCAAAAATCCATCATTTTTTCTTTCGGAGAACGCTGTTGGAATGGAACTAAATTACGAGCACTAAGACACAACTGTACATGTTGAATACAGATTTAGATGCCAGTTTACGTCATTGACAGTTTTTTTTTTGTGTAAGAAGATCTTACCATTTCTTATTCTCATGTCCGAAATATGCTACTCCAAAAAAAAAAAAAAATGATTTATTTAATGCTAAAACTTACATATAGGAGACACGATGCTTATTATGAGGTGATAACTCGATAAGTATATCCACGGAATAAAAACTTATTTTAAATGCGCATTCATTTAATGTTTAGAGATCTGTCGATTTTAAGACTTGAAACTTATGTTTTATGTGTGATTTCCTAATATGTACTTCATGCACATGATAATTCATTTATATTTATGAACATAACATATATACTGATATAATCTATAATAAACGCTTTTCGTAAACCAAAATCTTGTTAATTAACTTTTGATACCTAAATTTGTCTTAATTCTGACATTATTTTGTGTCCTGAATAGTCCTATAGGAGAGGGTTCTAAGCATCAAGAACGTGTGCCCAATCCCTTTGTTAATATTTTGGACAATAAATATGTTCAGATCTAGTCTTTTTTTTTCAATTCTGAAAATATTAAATCGTTTCAATATCCCTTTCCCCAGGAATTAACAAATATTTATTGCCTGGGTAACCGGTTATTGTCTCATTTACTAAGTTTATAAATACTTTTAAGCAATATCATAAAAAATTCAGAAAACAAGATACATGTATGTAAATAAATATGTAGTTATGTACAATACATACAATAGTGGAGCAACCAAAGATCGACGTCACTTATATTTCAATGATGAAGATAAGGGTAAAATACATCAGAACTTATTTAGATAATCAATTTCATCCCATTCCTCTCAAAGGTGTGATTTTGTAGAAAATGCCATTTTCACTATTTTTTTAAAGCTAGTAATCATAAGCACACACGGTAGAACAGAAAAGCGAAACGTAATCCTGTGTTGATGACCGGAAGTGCCTGTTTACTCTTTTGCACACTGTTTTCGGCTACAGACGACTTTTGGAGCCAATGAAAGGTCTAAAGTTACAAAACTATTGCTTTAAAATTTAATTTAAAATAAAAGCAGATTGACACTTAATCCTTTCAACTACTCGCAGGCTTTCCATTTTGAGAACTATTCTGTTTGGAACATGTGAATTTAAAAACGCCACTATGGCGACAATCCAATCACGTACGGGTTTAACTCGAATAATTCAAGCTGGTTAAAATTTCATAAATAACTAATTACTAATTGATAGAAACTTTTTCGGATCGTGCACTCAGGTAATATGAATTATTGACTGAAAATATCTATAAATATGCTTGTTTTCAACAAAATCACAAACATTGTAGAAATCAACCGATAGACTGAAGTCTTCTCTTCGCAATTATGTAGAAAATCTAACATAGAAATGCCACAATTCAATCGAAGATTCTGCAAGCGAAAGCCTTTTAGTATCATGTAAAATAATTAAATGTAAAGGCCGTAAGTCCCAAATAGAATACAAAAACAAGAGTTGGGCAAACTGGGACCCCTAGGCACACCACAGGTGGGATCAGGTGCCTAGGAGGAGTACTAGGAAGCATCTCCTGTCGAGGAGGGTTGGTGCGCAGTGTTTTATAGATTCAAGATTCACACAAGTCAACTAGTAATATATTGGTCAGAAGTTAAATCCACACAAGTGAAAACTTTATCGGAGATATACAAAATTTTAATGTATAAAATGTATACCTTTTAAAGTCGATCTCCTTCTACGTAAACCTAATTTTGCTTACCATGGTAATTAAAATATCTTTTAAAAAATTAACTCGTCATCCTGAGGAAGTGTACAAAATCGTGGATAGGGTCTTAAAATAATAACAAGAAAAAAAAAGAAGGAAAATCTATTTCTTTCATCGTCTGCGACCTGATCATATGTTTGACGCTTGCGTCAAAATGATTTCTTGTTGATAATTGTGTTGATTTTTTTTTTCAGAGACACGCTAATATTATAACGTCAAGCAAGGTTTAGCAATGGCATCAAAGGTCACACCTTATTTCATTCTGACTGCCGAGGGTTGCATGGGCCCCAGTGAACCGCCAAACGTTTGTGACGTCACAACAGAAGAAGTGATTGAAGAAAAGGGCAACACAGAACTTGTCAAATACAAAAAAAATCCCACGGTAACAACATTGACAAGAAAAGAACTTACAAGAAAACGAATGGAGTTTATCCAACAGAAATTGGAGGAATCGAGAGCTAGACATGCCGAAAAACAAAAGACGCTGTCAATTAACTTACGACCGATTCCAAGGGTTGGGGACTCATTTATGCCTCGTACTCCGCATACGTATGTAATTCCAGACACTTCTCACAAACCGCCACAAGATTCATCCTCTAGAGGAGTGGAAATGGTTCCTTTGTCTGTCGGCCGGAAATCGCCAACTAATGGAGACATGCCGTATGTTTATTTCGTTGTATCAGTGGACCGTTTGCAAAGATCAAAGACAGACCTAAGTTTGAGTTCATATGAAAGTCTAGAGAGCTCTGTAAGTGGAAATTCGAGTGTCAAGAAAAAACATAAACTTTTATCGAGAAACCAGCGCAGAAAAAAGAAACAGGACGACATCTACTCAACTGTTTCCAAAAGTGAAGGTAACTTTAGCAGTGGGAAGAAACAAATAGTCTCTAGGAAGCAGTTCCCCTTTTGCTATAACTCCTCTCCTGTAATCCCACCGCCCACCCCAGCCACTGTCACCACTTACAATATGCAAGACAGAGCAGAAGATGATTGTCAAACAGAGCGACATCTGTCGGTGGGCGACCTACGAGATTTCAACGAAAATCGCACCAGTCTTGCTGGCAAAGCTTCGCCACCCAGACTAATAGAACTCCCATATATATCAGCTGATCTCCAGCGAAAAAATCTTGGATCGTCAAATTCATCCATGGAAGGCAAAGCCATGGAGGTATATCGCAAAGCTCTGGCGAGCGAATCGGGAAAGAAGGTTCATTTTGCAGAAGGGTTTGATCTACCTAGCATTCGTGGAGGTGCGATGAGTATTCCGAGGGGGCTGATGTCAAATTTTGGTACCCGTCCAAACACTATGCCAACGATTATGAGTGGGCGAGAGGACTTTGATAGATACATAAATACCGCCATTCCTAAAACAGCCTTCGGAACACCGAGATCTCAGAAGCCTGGGCAGCCTCTAAATCTACCGAAAATTGACATAGTCTCGGGAGTTTACGATGAACTTATCGTAAAGGCGATAGAAGCTTACATCAACGAATTCCCGCCAAATTCTAAGCAGGGGAGGGTTGCTCGACAGTTGTTGCAACAGCTTCATGAGAGAACCATAACAACTAACGACCTGGCGAATATGGAGAGAAGACCTCGCGGCCATGGACTGAAAATCAAAGAACTGGATCCAGAAATCTCAAGGGGAAATGAAATGCCTGTAAGCAAAACATCCAGAGGCCACCGACGACCCGTCAAACCCAAAGCAGACGGCGAATTCAGTACGCTTGCGCCAACTTGTTTCCAAATGGTGGCGCCAGGAGCCCAGTCGGCTCGTGATGAAGTTACCGTGGTCTCGCTTAAATAGACATCACTTTGGATAAAAAAAAACCCAATAAGATAACTTCTCAAATACTTACATGTAGCATCATCTGTGTCGATCTCAGCAATGAGATGTCGTTCTACATATGTACATGTGACTGTGAGCACCAGTACATGACGTGACGGTCGTACAGAAATGTATTTATTTTTCAGAAGTGCTACATTAGCATTTGCCATAGACGAAGTGATCTGTGCCTCAGTCGCGATCTTTCCTCTAATCTCTGTTCTTATTTAATTAATAACTCTAGTAGGGCTCAAAGTCTGAACATGCAAGTTGATGTAAATCTGCGATGACAAATTTGGTATCCGTAGACTTACATTTAAATCTAATTAAGTCGTGATTGATTTATTCTGCTGTCTAAATCGTTTTTGTGGTTGTATATAGATGTATATGTTCATGTAAATTGCAAAATTGTTTTTTGACAAACCACTTTCTGGTTGTTACAAAATCCACTGTTATAGATAATAAACTTTTTAGGAAAAGTATTCTCTTCCATTTCATCTCAAAGCGTTGCTCTGCACGACAATGTTAGACAGAATACCAACAATGCCCAATTCCTGACTAGGACGTATTTATAGTGCGGACTGTCCGGAAGGGGCCTTACCAATTCCTGTTTGACCACTGATATTTAAGTATGATCTTGATTGACCTACATGAATGAGGGTATATTAACGTCATGACAGTAGTTAGTAATGAACTGACAGATTACAGTTAGGATAACACCCCTAATCGCCCCTCTTCCCATCTATTTTAATGCCAGCGATAAAAGTAAAAATTGCAATAAAAAATAAGAGCACATGTTACAGCAAACCCTTTAAATCTTGTAGCTCTCCGTGAGAATCCGGGTTAGAATAGATCCTCAGTACCCTTTGCTTATCGTAAGAGGCGACTAAATGGGGTTGTCCTTTGATGAGACCGCAAAATCCGGGACCCCGAGTCACAACAGGCATGGCATGATAAAGATCCCACCCTGCTCAAAGGCCATGAGCGCCGAGCAAAGGCTGATATTTACAGCCTTTCTCTGGCAATGGTGACGTCTCCATATGAGGTGAAAATTCTCAAGAGGGACGTAAAAAACATACAATCAATCAATCAAATCTTGTAGCAAACCAGAATCCACCATCCCTTCACTGTGAAAAAAAATAAAAAAAATTAATAGTTTCACCTAAACTTCTGCGCGCAGGACCGGGGGGGGGGGGGGGGCAATTGTTCCGCTCACTTTGGAAAAGGGGAGCAATAGTACGTTTTTGCCCCTCCCCCTCCATGTTTGTCAAGGAACTTTTTTTCTGCACCATGTCACATAATCTAGAAGTTTGCTCCACCCCCACATTCAGTGTTTTTTTAAGAAGTTTGCCCACCCCCTAAACAGTGTTGCATAAGCCTTTTTTAAATCATTTTTTTATTTTTGCTTGTCACATTATTTATTTTGCCTCCCCCTCCCCCATTCAGGTTTTTTTTTAGAAGTTCCACACACACACACACACACACACACAATTTAAAAGATTGCACACCCTCCCCTTCAAAAACAATCCTACGCCTATACCTAATGTACTTGAGAGCAAGTTTTGCCACCTATAAATCTCACTTTTCAAAGAGAATTATCATTGGAAAAATAGATTTCCAACTAAAAAAAAAAAAAAAATAATCTCCTTTCCGGATTAGAAAATGATATATAACATGTAAAGTGTTTAAACGGGTTACCGTAGTGATGGTTTTCAAAAGCGTTAAATTACTAGTATACGGGTGTAGTGTGCGTACAGGTAAAGAGGTCATGACGATGATTCATCGATATATGAAGTAGTTACACAATTATAGGTTTGATGGGGCAAAAATGTCACGAGGACCCGTCAGCTAATTCGGGGGGTTTCGTTCCCCCCACCTTGGTGCCCTGGACCCATGCAGACCCCTCGCTGAATTTCGGCCTCCCTAACACAAATTCCTGAATCCGCCCTGTATCGGCCTAACCTCTACCCAAAGTTAATGTTCTTTATACTCACAACGTCTTCAAATTACCAGTGGTCTGTCAAGTGTAAATCTACTTTTTAAAGCTAAGAACTAATTTATGAAATATAGGAAAATTCAGTAGAATTATTAATTTTTTTCTGATCGCGGTATAAAAGAATTTTTTTTCATCAATGCGTTACTCCAATAGAGGTATTTAAAGCAATACAAGCTGTAACTGACGGCATTTTTTCGACTACTCAAATATGCACAAGTTAACACTTACCGATATAACTAATATAATAATTAAAATCTGGTAAAAAATTTCACAAAATAAACATTGCGATATTGACTGAGAGCATATCTTGAATAACCCGACATAGCCTCAAACGTAATGACTGCCGAACATGCTGACGTCAAGGTCATACAGATTTAGAAACCGACATGATATGAGTAAATATACATATCGCTTGTTTTGAAATATTGCACTGTGTCATGAATGACTACAAAGTACTATATTTGTAACGTTCAAAGTAATTATTACGCAAATGTGCCACTCAAACTTTTAATTTATAATTTTCTTTGCAAATTGGCCATGTGTAACACGTGTTTCTCTTCCGTGATATTCCGAACTGGTGACCTCCGAGGTCATTGCGTCGGAGATGACGAACAGGAATTAGTGACGGGATGCCAGTAATTCATTAATCGACATTTCTGTTGGTTTGACGCGTTTATTGTTTCAAATCAACTCTGATTCAACGAAATTACTTATTCTCAATCACAAATATGTCACTCTATTTGTTCTTTTCTTTTATTTTACAAATTGTTTGCCGTCAGTTACAGCTTGTATTGTATACACCCTCAGGAATTCTAAGAAATATATGTGTTCAAACCTTAAAATTTCTTTCTTTTTCTCTCATTTATAGTTTAATCTAATTAATTATGAAAGAAAATGTGTATATCGTCACCTTTTTTAGATGTCAGACATACAGAAACGAAGTATAGGTGACATCAGAAAATCGACATTTTAAATACTTTGGTAGAACAGAATTAATAAAATAAATTAAATACAATTTAAATGTTAGCAGTTTAGAAAACTGCTTATTTGTAGTATTGCATGAATTAATTGTGCATTATAGGAAAATAATTAGAATACCATAAAATAGAGGAAATGCCCCCATAGGAGTTATTTGCCCTTGACATATATTTTTTTTTTCCGTTTAATAATTTAATTTTATCTATGGGAAAAGAAATTTTTTTCCCTATCAAAAGTTTACTAGATTATTTATCATATCCAGTGAATGAAATTCCTTTAGAAGATATATTTTTATCATGTGCAAAGTTTAAATTAATGAAATTAAGTTTTTGAAAAACCTATGACATCACATGAGGGTGGATCAACCTTAATTGAAACTGATAATAATAATCACATCGTCCCCCGATACTACTAAAATCGTACCATAGAGTTTTAGAGGGACCTTGATCTCTTGATCTTTCCAGGTAACTTCCCCGGGCTATCTAAAAAGTGGGAGGGCAAGCCTAAATTATCTGTACACAACTAGATATCGTTGCCCTTTCCATTCGCATGCCAGAGAAAAGGAAGGAAGCACAGGACACATTGGAGCTAGTTTTGACTTTTTAATTACATCTGCATCATACTCTCTGCCTCCAATTTATTTCACGGCAAAGAGTAGGCCTAGATCAGGCGTACTTTCATTCAAACTGTGAGATTTTAGTTCGAGTGGAGCCTTGACAGTTTGTCGGTATGCTAATTTCAGTGGACAAATATGTCAGAAAATTTGATACTATGGCTATTTAGAAATATAATGGTTTAAGACGTGAATGGTATACAAAAGAAGTTGCACTGTAAATATAAGGGGTGAGGCAGTATACTAGCTCTCTTATCTATCCATAGTAGAAAGCGAGTAGGCACACCACAGACATTTGGAGCGGCTCCACTTCGGTATTTGTACAGAAAATAATACAAATGTTCAGAGAGAGGGAAATGTTGTTCATGGTGCATGGTAAAAATTCTCACCGGTAAGGCACAATATGTACAATTGTTAGGCATGGGTACGGTATGGGGTGAGGGGGTGCAAAAATCCAAACCTTTTGAGATTGACAGAAAATGTTTATATCTGCACTGTCTTCTTCATTACGAAACTTGTTGAATTAATTTCACCGAGAGAACATTGATTACCTCTAATACCTGTCTTCAGCAACTGGCCAGATGATATCATTATTGTACTATTGCAGTTAGACAATATTACGGGATACTAATAATGTTAGTATTTTGTAGCATTTTACAAACTGCGTTCAACAATAGACTGACTTGGTGCTAGTGCCAGCAAAATGGAATAGGGTTTTCCTGCATTATACGGAAACGTTTAAGGAGCACCTCTTTTTCTCTTTGTCGATAAAAAGAAGTCGAAATATCGTCGATTTAAACAATTTAACGACTTTAACTCAATTAGTCTTCATTACGGAAACGCTTACGGAGCACTCTCGTTCTCTATAAATCGAGAAAAAATAGTCGAAATCTCGCCGATTTGAACAACTTTTCTAACTTAGTAAGTCTTCATCTTTACGCATTGAACGACTTATTTTTCTCGTCTATACTTGTGGCTAATTGCCAAAAAATTCATCAACAAAATTAATGGGCTCACGGTTGGTGAGACCGATCGACAGGGGATGGTTACTCCTCCTAGACTCCTGATCTCACCTCTGGTTGTATTCAGAGATCCGTGTTTGCCCAACCCTTATTTTGTATTCTGTTCGGGACTTACGAGATTGAGCACTGTTCGTTATCCTCGCCTTTTCATTATCGGCCGCAGGAGCGGCCGATCTATTTGTGATTGTGTTCCAAAGTGCGCATTGTGAATTAAGGGGGAAGTGTTTAGTGTTTCAAGAAATTGAATTTATCAATAATTTTAGTAAAAGTTCTGAATAAAGAGTTTCAGAAATATTTATAAATTAAAGTACATGTATTAATAACTGTTATCATGCGGTTTCAGTATTATTCATTACTCAACGAATATTATGATATTCACAACTTTAAACGAAGTTTATACAACAAGTACTCCCCCAAGTGGCAGTGTGTAAAATATAGAAGCAATTCATTATGGGGTTTCTAGATATTAATTCTATAAATGGATAGATAATAGCAAGTTATTTTATTTTGAACATGCAGCGACTTCAAATATTTTAAAGTTTGTATATTTTGATAGCTGCTTTTGCGTTAAATCTCAATCTGCAAGCCAAATTTACAGTCAGTACATCCAGTCCAACAAATGACATCGCCATCATCATGTGACACAGATCCGGGATATGCCTTTCAACTAGAAACACCGATGTTTCTGCATTTTTTTTTTTTTACATTCAAAATCAAATGAGTGTATTATTTGCTCCATTTGTCTATCTTCATGCTGATGCGTTTACATTTTTAGAATCAATTCTCAACTGTAATCTAGCTGCCTAATTAAAAATGCCGAAGTTGAAGGGCATGGACAAAATAAATAGGGGACAAGAGTATATATGTTGGTCGTTTCTGCATGTTTCTTTGGAAATAGAATCTTTTTTAAAATGTTTAATTTAGCGGCCGATTTTATGCTTTGCATCAAATTATCTGTATAGATTAATCTAATCGTGCCGTTGAGAATACATGTATTTCACTCGTATTGAGACGTCACCATTGCCGGTGAAGGGCTGCAAATTTAGACCTATGCTTAGCACTCGTGGTCCGGTGAAGGGCTGCAAATTTAGACCTATGCTTAGCACTCGTGGTCCGGTGAAGGGCTGCAAATTTAGACCTATGCTTAGCACTTGTGGTTTTTAGCAGTGAGGGTACTTTTGCGTGCCACACATGCTGCGACACAAGGCCTCCGTTTTTAAGATCATATCCGAAAGACCCGTAATATTCACTTCTAAATGCCGAACTCGTGGCGAAGGAGCAATCTCTACCTATTTTAACGTCTTAGGTTTGACACGGCCGTTCCGAGCACGGAGCTCGAACCCACGACCTCCCGATCACGAGGCGAGAGCTCTACCACTGAGCCACCGCTACCGGTCTTTTTTCATCAGTATGTCCGCTGTTGGGGGCATATGTGTTTTAAGAACACATTTCTTAATATCAAAGTTTATCGTAGAAATGCAGAGCAGGAAAACTATTCTAGATGAAAAGGTTAAGATAACGAAAAAAGATCAATCTCTTAAATCAAATGTGGAATAAAAGTTGAAATATGGGCAAACACGGACATCTGGAAATACCAGAGGTGGAAGTGGGCGTCTCCTTTCGACCGGTCGCACCCGCCGTGAGCATTTGACCCAATGACAGGTTATACTTACGGGGCGCCAAATGGGACTCTTGT
>CAJDSM010041331.1:0-11283 GCA_903981925.1 Ostrea lurida | reverse complement strand
CCTTCCACACTTCTAGTATACCGGTCCCCAAAATATGGCGCTAAAATAAGTGCCGCCAAAGGGCGGTTTAGCTTATATGTACGATCGCGTGAGCGATCGATTAATTCGTTAAAACGGCAACAAATCGCAAAATTAAGCCCAAAATTGAACTCCTTTGGCAAAATGAGTTTTAAAAAAATGTTTTTTTAAAAACAGTTTTTTGAATTAAAAAGAAAAACAGAATACAAAAAGACGTACAGTTTATGTTCCAAAATAGATCGAATCCGTTGTTTACGAAATAGTCACGTGTGTTTATTTTACGTCATTCTCCTGATTATCCACGTCACTGATGTTCATGCAAGTAAACTGTAAGTGACTTGAGATTGAGAAAAAACGCGGATTCTTCTTATTTTACGATGAAGATTTTATCATATGCAGCATTTGGGAATTTTTTCTACAAAAACTTGTAATTATCAACATGGAGTGTCACGGATACTTCAAATGTGCTGTCCCAGCTAGGCCTAGTACGTACTTTTATTAAAAATACTTCATATATATTTAATTCGTATGACTTGTTCAGCTTGACTTGCCAGCTAGGCGCTGCCCAAGACCCCCTAAATTACTTGTCCTAAGCCAGAATCACCACTAGGAATTATTACACGAACTTCAAGAGCATGATATCAGCCTTCTGTATAAACATGGTTCAACTCGCATGATAATATTGTCTTGTCGGGGGCTGCCGCCCAAGCCCCCTTAATTACGCTCAAACGCCGCTGGGCTTTCTTTTCGATTTTTATTACACGAAACATTGATGAGTTTCACGGCTCAGCATCCAAGGCGATAATGCAAATGGCGGTGTGTTACATTCCGCTTAGCAACGGCAAGGAAATAAAATGTTCACGCACATCGCGTGCTACTGGGACCGCATACTAGAAACTTCCCTTTTGTTAGGGGTGTGTGTTGATTTTTTTTACATACCATGACTTGAACGGCATGATTTATTAGGTATACATCAATTACAAGCGTAGTCCACAAGACTTCATGTTATTACGTATAAGATTCGATATTAATTAACTCTCCTGAGCAAAAGCTTTTTTGCTGATCACCTTTTGTCTGTCATCGGTGAATCTGTCCATAACCTTTTTAATCTCCATAATCACTGGGCCATTTTCAATCAAACTTCATTCTTGGCACAAATCATCGTTATGTGAAGGGGATTCTAGTTCGTTCATACGAAGGTTCATGCTCCCTTGAAAAGGAGGGAATAACAAGATCAGGCAAAAACGGTGGGTTTATTTTAAAATCATATGGCAAACATTTCATATTATGGAGCATTCCGCAAGAACCTAAAAACACTCTTGTTCAAGCGTGAATATGCCCTATGAATTTAAAATTTCAGTGCACGAATTCCAAGCGTAGATCTTTGTGTGCCAGTTTTATCCTGTCTAGACAATTTAACCACCTTGTCTTCTTACTACTATGTTTTATATAAAGTGTTTTCCATTGTTTTATCATTTTATAGAGGTTGCTGGTCTTTTATTGGTATATACCATGGTTTTTTAGGACAAACATTGTACAGCGCATAGAAACTATATGTAATTTTGCGCTTTATAAATGAAAAATAAAATAATAATTAGATTTTTGACCTTGACTCTCTTTAGAATAGTAAGTTCATATTTGTCTATGAGTTGAGGTATCCCTATGATATGTGAATTCAAGGAAGTTTGGTTAAACTTGGCCAAACCCCTGGAAAAGTAGGTGATAAAAGATTCCACATCATATATGCACTTTTTTTGACAAGACATTTCTTTAGGTTTGCAAAATATTACACCTCATGACCTCCTTTTGAAATTTAAGCTTTAACCTGGGTCATAACTTTTGAATAGTTAGTGCTAAGACTTCATATTTCACATGTACATGTATATTCCTTGGGACAAGACCTTTTTTTTATTGGACCCAGGAGGCCCCAAGTTAAATAGGTCTTTAGTATCCCTTGCTTGTTATAAGAGGTGATTAAATGGGTGGCCCTTTGGATGAGACCACAAAAACTGTCCCTGTCACATCAAGAGTGGTGCAGTAAAGATCCTTCCCTGCTCAAAGCTGTAAGTGCCGAGCATAAGCCTAAATTTTGTAGCCTTTCACTGGCAATGGTGATGTCTCCATGAGTGAAATATACTCTGGGGACTTAAAACAATAACTAACCAACCACCCTTTCTTTTGGTACCAAAGTTCTTGACCTTGGGTTTGACCCACCTTTGAAAAATTTCAGCCATGTACATTATCAATTTTGTGCCATACATGGCATCTGTGTTTCACATACACATCTTATTTGAATTGCAGATCAAGGTTTTATGATGAAGATGGTGATTTAGCTCACGAGTTCTATGAAGAAAAAGATATCAATGGTCATACTGTGATGGAACAACACTGGCGAAACCTCAGACCCGAGGTAAATGTTGGTGAACTTTGTTAATGACTATGAAAATACATAGCCCAAAATTGAACTCCTTGTGCAAAATGAGTTTTTAAAAAATGTTTTTTTAAAAACAGTTTTTTGAATTAAAAGAAAACAGAATACAAAAAGACGTACAGTTTATGTTCCAAAATAGATCGAATCCGTTGTTTACGAAATAGTCACGTGTGTTTTATTTTACGTCATTCTCCTGATTATCCACGTCACTGATGTTCATGCAAGTAAACTGTAAGTGACTTGAGATTGAGAAAAAACGCGGATTCTTCTTATTTACGATGAAGATTTTATCATATGCAGCATTTGGGAATTTTTTCTACAAAAACTTGTAATTATCAACATGGATGTTGGCTACGGGATACTTCGAAATGTGCTGTCCCAGCTAGGCCTAGTACGTACTTTTATTAAAAATACTTTCATATATATTTAATTCGTATGACTTGTTCAGCTTGACTTGCCAGCTAGGCGCTGCTCCCAAGACCCCGCTAAATTACTTGTCCTAAGCCAGAATCACCGCTAGGAATTATTACACGAACTTCAAGAAGCATGATATCTAGCCTTCTGTATAAGTTCAACTCGCATGATAATATTGTCTTGTCGGGGGCTGCCGCCCCAAGCCCCCGCTTAATTACGCTCAAACGCCGCTGGGCTTTCTTTTCGATTTTTATTACACGAAACATTGATGAGTTTCACGGCTCAGCATCCAAGGCGATAATGCAAATGGCGGTGTGTTTACATTCCGCTTAGCAACGGCAAGGAAATAATGTTCACGCACAGTCGCGTGCTACTGGACCGGCATACTAGAAACTTCCCTTTTGTTAGGGGTGTGTGTTGATTTTTTTTACATACCATGACTTGAACGGCATGATTCATTAGGTATACATCAATTACAAGCGTAGTCCACAAGACTTCATGTTATTACGTATAAGATTCGATATTAATTAACTCTCCTGAGCCAAAAGCTTTTTTGCTGATCACCTTTTGTCTGTCATCGGTGAATCTGTCCATAACCTTTTTAATCTCCATAATCACTGGGCCATTTTCAATCAAACTTCATTCTTGGCACAAATCATCGTTATGTGAAGGGGATTCTAGTTCGTTCATACGAAGGTTCATGCTCCCTTGAAAAGGGATGTAATCAAGATCAGGCAAAAACGGTGGGTTTATTTAAAAATCATATGGCAAAACATTTCATATTATGGAGCATTCCGCAAGAACCTAAAAACACTCTTGTTCAAGCGTGAATATGCCCTATGAATTTAAAATTTCAGTGCACGAATTCCATGCGTAGATCTTTGTGTGGCAGTTTTATCCTGTCTAGACTATTTTTACCTCCTTGTCTTCTTAATTCTATGTTTTATATTAAGTGTTTTCCATTGTTTTATCATTTTATAGAGGTTGCTGGTCTTTTATTGGTATATCACCATGGTTTTTTAGGACAAACATTGTACAGCGCATAGAAACTATATGTAATTTTGCGCTTTATAAATGAATAAAATAATAATAATTATGATTTTTGACCTTGACTCTCTTTAGAATAGTAAGTTCATATTTGTCTATGAGTTGAGGTATCCCTATGATATGTGAATTCAAGGAAGTTTGGTTAAACTTGGCCAAACCCCTGGAAAAGTAGGTGATAAAAGATTCCACATCATATATGCACTTTTTTTGACAAGACATTTCTTTAGGTTGCAAAATATTACACCTCATGACCTCCTTTTGAAATTTAAGCTTTAACCTGGGTCATAACTTTTGAATAGTTAGTGCTAAGACTTCATATTTCACATGTACATGTATATTCCTTGGGACAAGACCTTTTTTTTATTGGACCCCAGGAGGCCCCAAGTTAAATAGGTCTTTAGTATCCCTTGCTTGTTATAAGAGGTGATTAAATGGGGTGGCCCTTTGGATGAGACCACAAAAACTGTCCCTGTCACATCAAGAGTGGTGCAGTAAAGATCCTTCCCTGCTCAAAGGCTGTAAGTGCCGAGCATAAGCCTAAATTTTGTAGCCTTTCACTGGCAATGGTGATGTCTCCATGAGTGAAATATACTCTGGGGACTTAAAACAATAACTAACCAACCACCCTTTCTTTTGGTACCAAAGTTCTTGACCTTGGGTTTGACCCACCTTTGAAAAATTTCAGCCATGTACATTATCAATTTTGCTGCCATACATGGGCATCTGTGTTTCACATACACATCTTATTTGAATTGCAGATCAAGGTTTTATGATGAAGATGGTGATTTAGCTCACGAGTTCTATGAAGAAAAAGATATCAATGGTCATACTGTGATGGAACAACACTGGCGAAACCTCAGACCCGAGGTAAATGTTGGTGAACTTTGTTAATGACTATGAAATACATAGTACCATATACGAGGTTTGTCCCAAAAAGTCATGGACAATGTTGATAATTCATTTATTTGTTAGAAAATTGTATCAATATCATCTGTTACTACTTTGTACAAATTTTGATTAAAATGTATCTCATTAACACAACACAAAAATAAAACATATATGTTCATATCTTCCGCGCACAAATCATGATGTTATCAGAGTTCTTCTTGCAAGTATTGTCCCCAATGCATGATGCATTTTTCATATCATTTCACCCATTTGTCCACCTTCAAACCACGCCTGATTCTGAGACTATTTAAAATTCCTCACTGCTCCTCTAGTATCTCCTTTCGAATCAAATTTTGCCCCCTCAAGCTGGCCTTCAAAAGTGGAAAATAGACAAAGTCGAGCGGTGCTGGGGAGTAAGGTGGGTGTCGAAGTCTTTGAAATCTGATATTAACTCCCGAGTTCTAGATCTATTTCGGCTGAGTATGCGCAGGGGCAATGTCATGATAAATGATACTTTTAATGTGATCTCGTGCTAACATTCCTATGATCTGATGTCCGTTCCAGCTCCCGTTTTGTCTGAGTTGGAGTCAAACCACAGTCTACACAAAATTTGATAATTTCTCTGTGCACCGACAATGTTGTGGTTGTCGTCACATTGAATAAATTAATACAGAGCTGTTTTAAAATTATAACATTTCTCTGCCATTTATGATGTCTTGTGCTTCAAAATCTAGTGCATTACGTGGAAAACATCATGGATTCCGTTGATATAATATTGAATGTGAATTATTTATTATGAAGCTATATCCTTTCAGCTAACCCGGTGGATAATAGAAAATGTCTCCTCATTTCTGTACGTGCGACAACATGACTTAGAGAACATTTGTTAATCTGAAATAGCTCATTAATTTGTTTCAAATTTTATACTTTTGTTTGATGTAAGTCAAAGTTATTCATGTAAAAAAATCTTTTGGATCTGATGCATCTTTTGAAAAGTATGACTTTGGGACAGCCCTCGTATACATAGCAAGCTTACTTTGGCAGGTTGCTAATTTTAGACTATTTTGGTGGTAGTTTTAAAATTTTAAATTATAAACAAAGTTAAGCCCCCTTTATGTCAAACATCTACCAGTAACTCTTAAAATTGCCAAATTTTACACTGACCTAAACAACCTGTTTTACAGAATGTAATTATACCCCCCGCAACGAAGTTGGGGGGGGTTGTGTGTTTGGTATACTGGAATCGGGTTGTCCGACCGTCTGTCTGTAGACGCAATGGTTTCCGCTCTAAAGTGTTATCCTTTCCACCTAGAGTAACCATAATGCACATATGGTCTACCAATGGGACGAAGATGTTCCCTATTGATTTTGGGGTCAAAAGGTCAAAGGTCATGCACACTAACAATGAAGTAGCAAAATGGTTTCCGGGCTCTAAAGTGTTATCCTTTCCACATAGAGTGACCATATCATACATATGAACTACTTATGGGATGAAGATGTTCCCTATCAGAATTTGGGGTCAAAAGGTCAAAGGTCAAGCACACTGGACATCGAAGTAGCAATATGATTACCCGTGCTCTGGAGATTATCTATGCGGTTTAGAGTTACCATATCATACATAAGGACTAATCATGGGACGAAGATTTTCCCTATTGAATGTATGGTCAAAAGGTCAACGGTCAAACGCACTGGACATGGAAGTACCAATGTGAATTTTGGACTGTAGAGCATTATACTTTCAACCTTGAATCACCATGTCATACAGAGAACTGTCCATGAGTCAAGATTTGGGTTCAAAAGGTCAAAGGTCAAGCTCTCTGGACATAAAGGTAGCGATATGATTCTATTTCAAATTCTTGAACAGTTTAACTAAACCCTTCGGGAGGTTGGGTAAGGGGGGGGGGGGTATCCTTAGTGAGCATTGCTCACAGTACCTCTGTTATAAGAAAGATTAAAACAAATATTTAAGTATGATAAACTATTAGAATCAGTTACAGGTGCACTTCTTACCTGCATACACAGGCGCGCGGATTCAAGGAAAGGCGTACCGGGCGTACGCCCCCCCTAACAAAAAAAAAAAAAAAAAAAAAAAAGAGAAAAGAGAGAGAGAGAGAGAGAGAGAGAGAGAGAGAGAGAAAAAATAGTGAATTGAGGATAAAGAGAAGAGAGAACAGCGCAGCGCACACGATTATACTGGCGGATTTAGAGGGGCGGGGGGAGGGTACCAGGGGATATTATACATATTTAATGTGGCATAATACCCGGTCAATAATTTATCTGCCTGTCATTAGCTTGTAAGAAAGCAAGGCTGTAAACCAGTGGGGTGCAATGGGTGCCGTGCCCCCCCCCCCCCCCCCATTTTAAACTGAAGATGCCAAACCTCTCGGCTTCTGGGGGCTTTGCCTCCTGGAGCCCCTACCAGACCATTCTGAATCCTCTAGGGCCTAAACACCCCCCAGACGCAATGAAAATGCTAAAATTTCTCAGCTTCCGGGGGCTTTCGCCCCTGGACCCCCTACCAAGCCCATCCTGGATCCTCTAGGGGCATAAACACCCCCAGACGCAATGAAAATGCTAAAATGTCTTAGCTTCCGGGGGCTTCGCCCCCTGGACCCCCTACCACGGTTATTCCTGGACCAGCTGTGGACTTGATAGCAGCCTTTAAATCCTATACCTTAGTCTTGTGCATCCCCCACCCCCAAATGGAAATTCCTGGTTACGGCCTTGGAAAAGGGTGTAACTTCACCTATGAGGGCTAATATTATGGTAAAATTTTACTCCTCAAATCATAAAATTCAGGAGCCTTCGGGGGCTTCGCCCCTGGACCCCCACCAGGGCCTTGCCTGGACCCACTGGGGGCCTTAAGGCAGCCCCCCCCCCCAGACCCCGTCCCTGAAAAAAAAAAAATCCACGACCCCCTAACCAGAATTCCTGGATCCGCCCCTGACACAAGGTAGTACTTGACAACACCGATGATGGTTGATTCCTTTGAAGCATGGATGAAAATATCATATTTAGGTTATCTCGTTTAAAAATGCTTAGCTGAGTAGCGTGTTGCTTCTGAACTAGGATCAATGGGTTTAATTCCAGCAGGTTTTTTTATGCCTTCGTATCGAAGGCATATTGTTTTTGTCCTGGTCTGTCGATATCTGTCCGGTGGGGGGGGGGGGGGGATGGGGGGGGGTGGGGGGTCCTCTGTCTGAAACTTTTTAACCTCGGCTCTAACTTTTAATGGTAAGTACTAGGCTTTGATATTTCACATGTATATTCCTTATGCCAAGACCTTTCTTTCCGTTTGATACCCAAATTTTTTGACCTCCTGACATGAATGACTTACATTTTCAAAACATTTAAAAATTCATAACTTTTAATGGTAAGCGAGTAGGGTTTTCATATTTACGTTTTTAGCTCACATGAACCGAATTTCAAGGAGGCTTATTCTGATCGCCTTTTGTCGTCTGTCCGCACGTCGTGTTACTTTTCCATTTTTTTCGACTTCTCTTCTCAAAGAACCGCTGGCCCAACTTCAACCAGAACTAGTACAAATAATCCTTGGATGAAGGGGATTCAAGTTTGTTCAAACGAAGGACCAGGCCCATCAAAGGGAGATAACACGAAAATCCCAAAAAGTAGGGTGTGGTATTATAAAAATCGTTCTTCTAAAGACACTGGGCCAGAAAAGCTGAAAATCATATGAAAGTTCCTTGATATAGTGGAGATTTCAAGTTTGTACAAATCATGACCCCGGGAGGTATGATGGGGCCCAATAGGGGATCAAAGTTTTAACATAATGATCTATATAGTGAAAATCTTTTAAATTCTTCTCAAGAACCACTGGGCCAGAAAAGCGAAATTTATATGAAGCTTCCTATATAGTGGAGATCTCAAGTGTGTATCAAAATCATGACCCCCGGGGGTACAAGTGGGCCCAATAGGGGATCAAAGTTTTACATATGATTTTTAGGGAAAATCTTTAAAAATTATTTCTTTCTCAAAGGAACCACTGGGCCAAAAAGCTGGAATTTATAGCTGAAAGTCATCTGATATAGTGGAGATTCAACACTTTTCACATCATGACCCCCCAGGGGTAATAATGCGGCACCAGTGAGGGGTCAAAGTTTTAGATACATGATCATATAGGAAAAATCTTTACTAAATCTCTTCCTCAAGAACCACTTGGGCCAGAAAGCTGAAGATTTATATGAAAAAGCTTCCTGACTATATGGGATTCAATGCTTGTTCGAAGTCATACTCCTCGGGGGGCGGTGGGGCCCCAATAGGGATCAAGTTTTACATACTGATTTTATAGCGAAAATCTTCTTCTCAAAACCACTGGGCCGGAAAAAGCTGAAAAGCATAAGAAAGCGTTCCGATAAGTGGAGATTCAAGTTTGTTCAGAATCCCCCTTCTGAGGGTTGCGGTGGGACACAATAGGGGATTAAAGTGCTACTTACTGGTCTTCTTAGTGAAGGCTGTGCTCAGTGATCTGATGCTGTGGCCCATGGGCCTCTTGTTATTTTTTATGACAAGCCCTTCGAAATGGTACCAAAATGTTTGACCTATTGACCTTGCACTTTGACCTGCTTTTTAAAATCTTTAAGAAAGCCATAACTTTTGAATGGGAAGAAATAGGCTTTCACATTTCAAATGTGTATTCCTTGACCTTTGACCTACCTTTTGAAAACTTCATCATTGTCCTTAACTTTTAAATGGTAACTGATAGGGTTTCATATTTTACTTGTTTATTCCTAGTGAAAAGCCCTTTCAACTGGTACCAAAAATTTTGACTTTCAGAATTTGACCTACTTTCAATATTGACCATAACCTTTGAATGGTAAGTGATAGACCTTTTATATTTCACATCCATAATCATTATGACAAACCCCTTCCACTGGTATATGGAATATGGCGGCATTAGTGTTTTACAAACACATCATGTTTCAGGTTACTTTCAGCTGAAACTGCATTTTTTGATGAAATAAGAGTGAATTTGAAAGTTTTCAATTTCAAAGTATTGTTTAGCATATCCTCTACTTTTCATGCACATGCGTCCATGGTCGTTAATTACATGTGTTTTTACGTTTCAGGGCGACATTAAACTTAACATTCCGCGGCTTCATGTGGATTTCCCTGTTGTGCTATGTGAAGCTCCACATTCCAGCTGACAGCTGACATTTATCCGGGGAGACACGTATACTTAATAATGTCAGATGAAGATGCCGAGTGAATCTGCGAGAATTGACATCATTTTTACATTTAAATTAATGTATTCAAGTATTCACTGAACAAGTTCGACAATTAAGGACATGCATTGTGATGAAGATTGTGTTGAGAGCCGGTTTATTGTGTTACAACTGTATAAAGCATGTAGGAATTAAGACCAGTCTGCCAGGGTTATACTAGTGCTCTGTAACAGTCAAATGGTCATACTAGTGCTCTGTAACAGTCAGATGTAGCATAGGTGTGATTTGTGCAATATTTGATTGTATTATTTGCAAAACTTAAAAATCATGATGTAGTTTGTTTTGTGTTCCAATTCCATAAAGTCAATCCTATTTTGTTGACTATTACACTGTATAAAATGCCAGTTTATTTATTGTGAAATGATTTTTGAAATTTTATATTACATGTTAGTAGAATCAGGATCTAATTAAAGTTTAGAAAGAACATGTATATGTATTCCTGGGAGTTTTGTGATTGTGCTATTTTAGATGAGGCTTGCAATCCAAATGTCGATCCATCACTTCCGTTGGTGTATACACAAGTCACTTCTGTTGGTGTATACACAAGTATTTTCAGAACACAAAGTCTTCATATGTCAATCTGTTTGCCCTGACCTTGTAGGCAGGATACAGACCAAACCATAACCTCCAGGATCTTGCAACTTGGTATACATGTATTTGATCACCATGAGGAGAGGAGGAAGCCTATTGTTTTAAAATCGAAATATATAATCACTAAATAGTAGGAAAACATTGTAGGCAGGATATAGACCAAACCGTAAGCTCCAGGATCTTGCAACTTAATTAGTATATTTGAGCACCATAATGGGAGGAAGATGCATAATTATCGTTTCTCAAGTTCAAAGGTCGTAGTATCAGTTGATAGGAAAACCTTGTAGGCAGAATACAGACCAAATTATTTGGGGCTAGGACTGTTAAACGCGACACACATACTCCTCATGCCAAGTGGAAGACATTTTTTGTTCTTCAAGGTTGTAATACCACTTGGTGGGAAAACCTTTTAATAAGTGGAATACAGACTGAACTTACGGAGCAGGGAACATCAAACTTGGTATACATACACCTTGTGCCAAGTGGAGGATGCCAATTACTTCTCAATAAGCATAATAATGAATCATCACATGTATAGGACAGTGAGTATGAATTCCACTAAAATATGTTTTCCTTCATTGAAATCTAAGAGTGTATTATGCCATGCTGGCAATTTCCCTTGTTGAAATATTACACCCGTATTTACCATCA
>CAJDSM010041329.1:8844-19023 GCA_903981925.1 Ostrea lurida | reverse complement strand
TGCAGTTTCAGAGAAAAGTGCGACAAAAATAATTGTTTCGGACGTAAGGACGGACGGACAGAGGTAAAACAGTATACCCCCCCCCCTCCTTCGGAGCGGGGGTATAATGAGAGTGTCCAAAACACTCCAATCTACAAATGAAGACATAAAACCTGAAAATGTCCACTAAATTTTTAATTTGGTTATTACATCTTCATGTCCATGTACCAGACTTTCTGAAGGTAGAGAATTTCATTTGTATCATGTCACATGAAAATAATGATCCAGGGATTGATATAAGAATGTAAGAATCAGAGAAAGGTGTTAGACTTAAGTAAACTATCTCACACTTGTCCTTAATGATGACAACAGAAATGTCAAATCTGCTGACCATTAAATGGTCAATACACATGTATCGTTTTGTATCACGTCTACAAGTCACAGACAGACAGACAGACAGGCGTATCTTACCCTCACACCCGAGGGGGTTATTTCTGTCCAGATTGTAGTACCCCGGCATACACTGGTCACATATCCTCCCCATCACCCGCTCCTTACACTCACACAGCTGACCCTTGATGACCTCCCCACAGCCCCCCAGGGGGTACCCCGGGATCTCCTTCGCTCCGTCTGGGTTACAGTTACAATCTGCAATCACAAAATAAGTTAAATATATAGAAACCTGTACTCATGTTTTGTACAGAAGAAGTGATGTTTGTAATCTAATAAATTTTGAAATTTAAAAGAAATTTATAGATGAATTTGTAATTTAGCAAAAATTTAATTTTTATTCAATAAAAAAAAAATCATCATCTAATTATCTGTAGGTCATTAATTTCCATGTCAAAGATACTAAAAATGTTGAAATATTTAAATAAACTGAATCAACAACAATTCATGAAACTTTTCCATACAAAACAATAATTTTCGGGTTTTTTTCTATTGCTGTACTTGATCAAGATTCTATCTGTATATACTTTTCCTAAACACACCGACTGCCCTTTCTTCAACATGGGGTGTACCTTCCCACAAGGGGTAGTACCTTTCCTACCAGGTACCTACCTTCACACATGGGGTAGTTCCCTTACCTTCACACATGGGGTAGTACCCTTACCTTCACACATGGGGTAATTCCCTTACCTTCACACCTGGGGTAGTTCCCTTACCTTCACACATGGGGTAGTACCCTTCCTTCACACATGGGGTAGTACCCTTACCTTCACACATGGGGTAGTACTTACTTCACACTGGGTAGGACCTTCCTTACACATGGGGTGTACGCTTACCTCTGGGTAGTTCTTCCTTCACACAGGGATAGTACCATTACCTTCACACATGGGTAGACCATTACTTACCATGGGGTAGTACCATACTTCACACCAGGGATAGTTCCCTTACCTTCACACATGGGTGTACATACCTACACATGGGGTAGTTCCTTACTCACACATGGGTATTCCTTACCTTCACACAATGGGTAGTACCTTACCTTTCACACATGGGGTAGTACCTATCTTCACACATGGGGTAATTCCCTTACCTTCACACAAGGGGTAGTCTCACCTTCCACATGGGGTAATTCCCTTACCTTCACACATGGGGTAGTTCCTCACTTCACAAGGGGTAGTACCCTTACCTTCACACATGGGGTAATTCCCTTACCTTCACACATGGGTAGTTCCCTTACCTTCACACAAGGGTGAGTACCCTTACTTCACACATGGGGTAGTACCATTACCTTCACACTGGGGTAGTACCCTTACCTTCACACATGGGGTAGTACCTTACCTTCACACATGGGGTAATTCCCTTACCTTCACACAAGGGGTAGTTCCTCACCTTCACACATGGGTAATTCCCTTACCTTCACACATGGGTAGTTCCTTACCTTCAACATGGGTGTCCATCCTTCACACATGGGGTAGTCCATACCTTACACATGGGGTATTTCCTACCTTCACACAAGGGGTTTCCCTTACCTCACACATGGGGTAGTTACCATTACTTACACATGGGTAGTACCATTCCTTCACACATGGGTAGTACCCTTACCTTCACACATGGGGTAGTTGTAGAATCCTTCCTTACACTTGCTACAGCTCACACCGTCAAACGTGGATGAGCACTGACACTGACCCGACAACTGGTCACATGAATCCCCATTTGAACCAAACAGGTCGCAGTTACAGGCTGAAAGAAGCAATTAATCATTGGAAAGCTGAAAGGTTGTAATATCCATAGTCAAAGATAATTCAGTTACATACCAAATGCCTATCCTTCTTATGTTTGCATTTTTCTTTTCATGTACAATTTAAATCTATGTGTTCGTCAGCACCATGAAACAGCAAGAATGAATTATTTTACAATACAAACAACTGCTGTATGTCTGCGTAGATTATGTACGTGAACAGTCTGGATTTCTGTGGTATTAATACATACGTGTACAGTCTGGATATCTGTAGGAACCCGGATGACACCTGTTACAGGTTCGTCCTCCGAAGTTTTGACGACACGGACACTGACCGTCCTCGCGACACACTTTCTGTAAGGACCCCGGCTCAGCACACTGACACTCTGCAAGGCAATATCTCAACTTTACTTTTTATTTGTATCCAAGAAAATTTACATCTCTATTTCATTTTTTTTATCCCATTCACTTTTATCTTGAATTGGCAAATTCAAAACTGGGCAACCTTGTTTGTACTAAAGTAGTAGTAAATTATTTTGATACAAATATGATCTTTGTTGTCTCTACAAAAATCTATGTGCACACCACTTGACCTTGCCCGATGACTGACCTGGCCCAATATCTGACCTTGCCCAATGACTGACCTTGACAGGTGGGATAACTGTAGTATCCTGCGGCGCAGCGGTCACAGCGAGGGAACTGGAAGTTTTCTTTACACAAACACTGACCAGTTTGTTTGTCGCAGATCTCCTCAGACGTCCCAGTGGGGTCACAATCGCACACTAAAATTACACAAGTCATCAATTACAAGCTAAAACAATGCTGAGAGAAAGCTATTCCATTTAAAAAAAGTTTAAGATTATATTCAAACATTCCTGTGGAAGAAACAATTTAAATACAATACAATACAAGTGTAGATTTGGAAATTTTTACAAGAACATTTTCAAGAGATAAGATTTGTGAATTCATATAAGAGAAGAATATTGTATCACTGACTTACCGGTGCATGCTTGGTATTTGTAGTAACCACTGCCATGGTAACTGTGGAACATAAATCATATACTTACCAGTGCATGCTGGGTAATTGTAGTAACCATGGGCACACTGATCGCACGCCTGACCAGCGAAGTTGACTTGACACGGACACTGGCCAGTCTCCACATCACAATTATTGTCCACAGAGCCTCCATTGGCCGTTTCACATTGACAGGCTGGAAAAAGATTACTGATTCGAGAAACATGTCACAAAGATTACTGCGTGTCTAGTGACAGGCTACAAAAAGATCACTGTGTGTCTAGTGACAGGCAACAAAAAGATTAATGTGTGTCATAGTAAGGCTACAGAAAGATTACTGTGTGTCTGTGACAGGCAACAAAAAGATTATGTGTGTCTAGTGACAGGCAACAAAAGATACTGTGTCTATGAAGGCTCAGAAGTTAGAGTCGAGAAACAGGTCACAAAGATTACTGTGTGTCTAGTAATAGGGGCCAAAAATAGATATTTTGACTTCTAACATCTCTCAGAAATAAATTCTGTGAATCAATTTCAAATATTTTTTTTAAAAGCTATATGAAATTGTCCTACTTAAATTCATATATCTAATTAAAAACACAAGATTGCATTTATCAGTGAGCCTTGATATCACTGTCATCTCCTTGTATTAGAATACCCTTATGGTGGACATTTTTGTAAGACCTATATGTTTGCAATCAATGCTCATTCTGCTGATTGGGTGATAATGTAATGATTCAACCTATCAATAAGAAGAATACAATGAGGAAATACTGATCACTACGTAAAATTTTGAGTCGAAACAGGATATTCCTGAAAGTAAGATTTATGTTTGAATCTAGAAATTTCCCACAGAAGAATCATTTTATATGGAAAACCATGACTTCCATCAACTTTATAAGCTATAGTCTATGTTATATTCATGTTGATCTTTTTAATGTTTTATTTATATTTTTTATGCAGTGAAGCACTTTAAAGTAATCTATCATATTACATACGATACTCTATAAATGTTTTAATATGAGATATATAACTCGGAATACTTACCAATGCATTCTGGGAAGTTGTAGAAACCCGATTCACACATGTCACAGCGACTTCCGACATAATTTTCCTTGCACGGACAGGGGAGACCATTCAGGGAGCAGACAGCGCCCTCTGTACCGTTCATGTGACACTGGCAAGGAATACAAGTAGGGTAACCCTCATATCCCGGGGCACAACTACAAATGGGAAAAATACACTTATGATACACATACTTCCGATTTAGTTCACTTTCACCACATCATTGTTCATTCAGGAATTCGTTATTAGCATCATACAAAAAACAATGTTACTGCATTGTACAATAAAACAATACTGATATGGAAAAGTTATTAATTTACAAATACTGTGGAATCATCATTGTTCGTGGGGGACCAATGTTCGTGGATTTCGTGGATCACTCTTACCCACGAATTTATGTCCCCACAAACATGTTTTATTGTCCTTTTAATCTTTATAAATTTTATGCCGTTTGCATTATTCATTAATTATCCACCAAATTACAACCCCACAAACCAGCAAAATTTTGGTTACCCTCGAACATTGGCCCCATACCCACACAGAATTAAATTACCACATAATTGTCACAGGATTCAAAGCTTTTTTTCCTCTTTCCTTTTAGACTTTGTCACATAAAATCATCTTGACAACATGCAGTCCTACCTGCAGAAAGTACCGTATAAGCAGAAATTTTAGCGAGGTGTACCATGTACCTTCACAATGGGATATTCCCTTTAACTTCAACATGCGGTAGTACCCTTACTTTGCACACATGGGGTAGTTCTTATCTTCACACATGGGGTAATCCCTACCTTCACACTGGGGTAGTACCCTGTACCTTCACACATGGGTAGTCCCTTATCCTTCACACATGGTAATTCCCTGTTACCGTTCACACGAGGGGTAGGTTTCCTTCGTCCCACATGGGTAAATTCCTTACCTTCACACATGGGGTAGTTCCTTTACTTTCACACAGGGGGTAGTAGCCTTACCTCACACATGGGGTAGATGTCCTTTACACTTCAAGCACATGGGGTGTTCCCTTACCTTCACACTAAGGGGTAGTACCCTTACCTTCAACACATGGGTAGTACCCTTACCTTTCACACATGGGGTACTAACCTTACCTTCAACATGGAGGTACCTCTTATCTTCAACATGGGGTAGTACCTATTACCTTCACAATGGGGTCAGTTGTGAGAATCCTTCCTTACACTTGCTACATTGCTCAACAGTCAAACGTGGACGAGCCACTGACACTGGACCCGACAAGTGGTCCACATGATCCCCATTTGAACCAAAGAAAAAGAAAACGAAGGGGGGGGGGGGGGGGGGGGGAAAAAAAAAAAAAAAAAAAAAATTAAAAGAAAAGGGGGGGTCGAGTTAACACGGCGAAGAGAAGCAATGTATATTGAAAGCTGAAGAAGGTTGTAATATCCATAGTCAAAGATGAATGTCAGTTACATACAAATGCCTATCCTTCTTATGTTTGCATTTTTTCATTTCATTACAATTTAATCTATGATGTTCGTCAGCACATGAAAAGCAGAGAATGAATTATTTTAACAATACAAACAACTTGCTGTTGTGACAGATATCGGTTATACCCAGGGTTTTAACAAGTTTTCCCCCCGCTTCCCCGGGGGTTAAAGAAAAAAAAATTTAAGTTTGGGTTTAAAACCGTGAACAGTCGGATTTCTTGTGGTATTAATACATTTATCGTGTACAGTTGCTGGATATCTGTGAGGACCCGATGACACACTGCTTACCAGGTTCGTCCTCGAAGTCTTGACGACACACGGGACTTATGACCGCCTCGCGACACACTGTCTGTAAGGACCCGCTCAGACCACTTGGACAATCTGCAAGAGCAATATCTCAACTTTACTTTTTATTTGTATCCAAGAAAATTTACATCTCTATATTCTTTGTTTCTAATCCCAATTCAAGATTTATGCTTGAATTTGGCAAATTCAATACTGGTGCAACATGTCTTGACTAAAGTAGTATAAATTATTTTGATATACATAATATGATCTGTTGTTGCTCTCTACAAAAATTATGTGCACACCACTTGACTATTGCCGTATGACTGACCTGGCCCAAGAATCTGACAGTGCCTCAATGACTGACTTTGACAGGTGGGTAACCTGTAGTATCCCTGCGGCGTCAGCGTCCAGCGGGGAACTGGAAGTTTTCTTTACACAATACACTGACCAGTTTGTTTGTCGAGATCTCCTCAGACGTCCAGTGGGGTCACAATCGCACACTAAAATACACAATCTAATTACAAGCTAAAACAATGCTGGAGAAACTATTTCCATTTAAAAAAGTTTAAAGATTATATTCAAACATTTCCTGTGTGAAGCAACAATTTAAATAACATACATACAACTAACAAGGTGTAGTTTGGATTTTCTTTAACAAGAAATATTCAAGAGATAAGATTGTGGAATTTCATATAAGAGAAGAATATTGTTATCATCTGGACTTTACGTGCATGCTTGGTAATTTGTAGTAACATGGCGCATGGTACTGTGGAACATAAATTCATCCATACTTACAGTGCATTGGGTAAATTGGTGAGTAATCCATGGCGCACACGTGATTCGCACGCCTGAACCAGCGAAGTTGACTATGGCGTTGGACACGGACCACTGGCAGGTCTGGCCACATCACAATTATTGTCCACAGTAGCTCCATATGGCCTGTTTCACATTGGAAGGCTGGAAAAAGATTACTGAGTCGAGAACTGTCACAAAGATTACTGCGTGTCTAGTGACAGGCTACAATAGATCATGTGGTGTCTTAGGTGACAGGCAACAAAAAGATTATGTGTGTCTAGTGACAGGCTGACAGAAAGATTACTGTTGTGTCAGTGACAGGCAACAAAACTGATTTACTGCTGTGGTCTAGTGACAGGCAACAAATAAGATAACTGTGTGTCTAGTGACGAGGCTACAGAAAGATCACTGAGTCCGAAGAACAGTCACAAAGGATTACTGTGTGTCTAGTAATAGGGGCCAAAAAGATATTTTGACTTCGTAACCTCTTCAGAAATAAATTCTGTGAATCAATTTTTCAATTTTTTTTTAAAAGCTATATTGCATTGTCCTACTTAAATTCATAATATCTTTAAAAACACAAGATTGCATTTCAATCAGTGAGCCTTGATATCACTGTATCTCCTTTGTATTAGAGTAGTACCTTATGGTGGACATTTTTGTAAGACTTATATGTTTGCAATCATGAGCCATATCTGCTGATGGTGAAATTAATGATTCCCCTTAATAGAAGAATACAATGGAGAATACTGATCACTACGTAAAATTTTTGAGTCGAACAGGAATATTCCTGAAGCATTAGATACTTTATTACAATTACCATGTTAGCATACTAGTCATGAAAGTACAGTAAATCAAAATAATAAACATATCCAATGTAGATATAAAAATCACTGAAATGTACAGAATATATTCTTTTAACATTTAACTCTTGATTTTCTTTTTCTTATTATAAGCAATTTTCAAGTAACAACATTTTCTTCTTGCATTTGTCATATTTGTGGATTAAACAATTTCCTTATTGGGTATCACAATAATATTGTGTAATAATTAAATAATCATTATACTGGCCATGCTGCATTGCCTCATACTTTGAACAAAAATTACAAAATGTTTTTGTCCTCTTCAATAAACAATACTCATGAACAGCGAAAGCCGTTTTTTCTTTGGGAGTGGGGTTTTAGAATGATCTACGCCGTTTCAAATATACAATGGATGGGCCTTAATTCCTATTTTTGTTAGTACATGACCTATCACATTCTTTAAGGTAGCCATCAAATAATGTGCAGTTTATCTTTCATTTTGAATTTACGTTTTTGCTATAACAAGCTAATTTCCGCACAGTCTGATATACTTATACGTTCTTCAGTGTTCAATGTAATTTTGTGTTGGTAGTGTTCTTTTAAATTTAATACTTTCAGAGTTTACAATGGGGAAAGTATTCAAGGAAAGCAATATTTCACGTTTTTGCATAATGAGGACAGTTCCTTTGCCAAGAAATTGTTGATTACAAGAATTTTTATCTTTCTTTAAATTGCAGATACACTCAATAATGTGTTATAATCTTGTTTACATTCTATTTCTTCACTCTTAAGTAGTATCGAACATATTTTCAATAGCATAAGTAATACAAAAGGAAAACATCCAATTCATACAAGAAGCAAAGATTTGATCTTTTCTATGTACTCCAAGTATGTCTTTAAATATAAGATGTTGTGTTTTTTCCAAAAGGAAATTGAATCTGAAGACATGTTAGTCATGTTTGAAATCAGATATCCTATTTCAGATCATAGGTGATATTGGTAATGATCATGGTTATATAATTATTAACATAATCTTCACTGGAAATTATTATTTGCGGGAAAACGTTTTGCATTTAATGGCAATATATAGTATGCTTTTCTAGCAACGTTCTGATAGTTGTTCTGCTGCAAATTTTCATTTTCTCAAACTTTGATGTGAACTAAAAACACACCAAATTTTATATTACATTGGTATACTTCCAATCATTTGGTGGTTGTAATAACCTGTGTGAAATATCATCATTGATGTCTTGAAATAACTATAATATTTTGTTTTCCATTTACACTTAATTTCCAATTGAGCAGTATTTTTCCCAAACTTAATAAGTTTTTGTAAACCAGATGGTGATCTCCGATACAAGGATGAGATTATCGGAAAAACATACAATGGTTAATTGGCATTACATCTAGATATGCAGGATTTGTAGATACATTTTCAAAATATTCAAAAGTCATCAACAAATACATTAAAGGAGGGTTTGGGCCTCCTGAATAAGTTATGATCAGAAATTCACAGAAGAATCATTTTTAATGGAAAACCATGACTTTCCATCAACTTAATAAGCATAGTTATGTTAATATTATGGTGATCTTTTATGTTTATTTATATTTTTTAATGCAGTGAAGCACTTTAAAAAGTAAGTCTTATCATACATACGTATCTTAAATGTTTTATATGAGATTAATAACTCGGAAACTTACCAATGCATTCTGGGAAGATTGTACGAAACCCGAATTCACACATTCACAGCGACTTCCGACAAATTTTCCTTGCACGGACAGGGGAGACCATTCAGGGAGCAGACAGCGCCCTCTGTACCGTTCATGGACATGGCAAGAATACAAGTAGGGTAACCCTCATATTCCCGGGGCCAATTTCAAATGGGAAAATAACTTATGATACAAACTGTCCGATCTCGTTCACTTTTCACACATCATTGTTCATTCAGGAATGCGTGTTATGCTCATACAAAACAAATGTGATGCAATTGTAACAATAAAACAATACTGTATTGGAAAAGTTTTAATTACAATAGCTGTGTGGAATCTCATTGTTCGTGGGGACCAATGTTCGTGGATTTCGTGGATCACTCTTCCCACGAATTTATGTCCCACAAACTATGTTTTATTGTCCTTTTAATCTATATAAAATTTGTTATGCCGTTTGCATTATTCATTAATTGATCCACAATTACACCCACAAACCAGCAAAATTTTGTGGTTACCCTCGAATTTGGCCCCATGAATTAAAATTATTCCACAGTACTTGTCACGGGATTCAAGAGCTTTTTTTCCTCTTTCCTTTTAGACTTTGTCAATAAATCTATCTTGACACAATGCAGTCCTACCTGCAGAAAGCTACGTATAAGCAGAATTTTAGCAGAGATTTAATTTTTGGCATTATTAGCGAGGGCTTGAGATCGTCTAAATTAGATACGTAACAATTCATTCCAGGATCAATCCGGTGAGGTTTTCGACGTAATAGATTATTAAATCGCTAAAATTATTTACGCTAAAATAAGATACACCTTTTATGGAGAAAACGCTAACTTTGCGTCTTGCTAAATTCTACTTATACGGTATAACTAG
>CAJDSM010041328.1:2780-16336 GCA_903981925.1 Ostrea lurida | reverse complement strand
AGAGTGCACTATCCTTGAAGCGTTGTTTTAGTTCTATAATACAATATAGATGCAATTGTTTTTCTAATATATTTGTTGTATTTACCTCAAGTGACCATGCCTATACAAATATTGTTACAATTTAACCGCGATAATTGAAATAACTTGTGGGTAACACGGGGCTTATATACAAATCTAAATGTTGAGAGTATAATACCTCGACTGTCTCGGAAAAATAGTAATGAATTGTTACACCGTTGATGTCCAACTCTATCTTTACCATAATTTTTGTTTTTTGTTGTCATTTTCCGACATTATCTATACATGATATTCCTCAAGTTCGTTAAATTTTGACGCTACAGAGACATGATGTAAAAAAATATTCTAGTATGCTACCTCACGTGCTTAGCAGTAAACAAAATGTTTATAGGTATTTCTTTTGGATTTTGAAAAAAATAATCAAGTGCGAATAAGAATATGTCTCTCTTTAGGTTACTGCTACCGCTTACATTGATTCCAGCAAGTAGGTGTCAATCAGATGTATTCTTACAAAACTCTAGGATAGTGATCTATTTAGGATTAGACCTAAAATTCATCGAGAGTTTTCATATAATTGTACTGCGCCAGTTCAACGTATGAATTCTCCACATCGCGTTGCACACAACGACAAATTAAATCTAGGCTTTTCAGATTATAGAAATTGCTTTTTAAACAATAAAACACTCGGACACTCGAATAAGAGTACGATATTTCTAGTTGTTTGGGCAAAACAAGGAACATATTTTGTTAGGAAAGTCACTTCCTGCTGATTGAGCCACACAAGATAACTCCTGAAGTAAGATAATGTATACGAAGCCATACTTGGTTTCTTATATCTCGATAATACTTTTATGTGTATTTTTTTGTGTGGTAGTTACCAGTTCTAGAGTCTCTTACTAAATAGTGCTCGTAAGCCTTTGCTCGTAAGACTTTAGACGTACAGTTAGGGGCTTTACGCTTGTATACTTAGATACATGTGCGGTAATATAACATGCGCTTTACTGAAAGGGCAGTGAAGGTGCGCTCAGTGCTACCCGTAATCATTAATCGTGAGTTTACTTTCATTTCAGACTTAAAAAAGGGCTACGAGCAGAAGTATGATAAACTCGAGAATCAGCAAAGAAAAATACTATAACATCCATCCATAGCACCTGATCCTGCCTATCCCTTTGTCGGAGGTCACGAAAAAAATAAAAAAAAAAAAAAAAAAAAAAAAAAAAAATAAGCCGTGTTGCCCATACACTTGATTATTGATATATTTTTTTTTATTATCATTACGTTTAACACGATTTTAACTTCGCCTATTTGTACTTTTTTTAAAATAATGTGCAATCAATGTTAGAACCCTTTATAAATATTGACAGTCATATCATTATACAATTTATAATATCATTTTAGTGATTATTGTCTTTGTAATTAGAAAAACTTCCTAAATTTTGCTGATACTGTATACAAACTAAATGCATATTTAGGATAATCAAGAAAGGATATACCAAAATTTCGAGTTTCATAATCCCAGGATTCTGACTCTAGGATGGGGCCAAAATTGTCATATAGTGTCAATGTAACAAATACATGTATTATCAAAAATCTTTTAGTATGTGCACGTCCGGGGATATTTGTGTTTTAAGAACACATCTTATAGTGCTACTGAATATTAATACTTACATGTATATTACATATACTGAAAAGCAATATTAATGTAGATTTCATAGCCCTTGTGGTTAATGGTACGGTGGATGTGATTGGTCAACAGGGGATGTTTGCTCTTCCTATGCACCTAAATCCACTTTTGATAAGATTTAGTCGTAAACTTCACTAATCTCCGTCGTACAAAACTTCGTATTTTAAGCCAATTAAGGTACGTGCGAAAATCCTCGTAACTTACAACATCATAGCAGCTAAGTTAAGATTTTTGCATATCTTAAGTTATTCTATTCGTATTTTTTGGAAAAAATTACCTTTATATTCATTTTTAAAACGATACTTCGGTACCATAAGTGAGCATTGTAAACATTAAAAGTGAAAATCTAAAATATAAACATTTTTAGATCAAAACGTTTCCATGCCCCTTAATTAAGGGGAGGGGGTTCTTGGTGAAAACTATGTGAATTTACTTTTGATCAATGCACGTTTATTAAAAATGCATCGCACATAAACCATATGCATAGTAAGTGAATATTTAGACGAAATTGAGAGAAATTCTCAAAGGAACATAGAACAACAAACATAACCACTAATAACAAGTGACAACTCTCCAAAAAAGCTTGCCTGACTAAACACATTTTCTTTCAATATTTTGAACATATATCGAGCGACAAGTGTCCTCGGGGAAAGATTGTCCACCAGCAGAGATACAATGTACATGTTTGAAGGTTAAATGATAAGGCGAAGATAACCGCTCTGCTGTATATTCACTGTGTAAGTACTTATTTAATGAATGATACTAGTATTAAACCTTTTTGTCGTCTTCTTCATCAGTTATCAGTTGTTGAGAGACTAGTTAGGGTTTTTTGTTTTGTTTTTTCGGGGGGGGGGTGCTTTTGTGTGTATTTTTTATGGTTTTTTTTTTTTGGTTTTTTTTTTTTTTTTTAATAGTTTTTTGTTTTTGTGGGAATTTTTTTGGTTTTTTTTTTTTTTGGGGGTTTTTTTTTGGGTTTTTTTTTGCTGGGGTTTTTTTTTTTGGTTTGTTTTTAATTTGTTTTGTTTTGGGATTTTTGTTTGTTTGCTTGTGTATGATTTTTTTTCGTACTACATGTATGTTGTGTATAATATCTTCAGGCATTCCAAGTGTTTACTATAATGCATGATCTGTGGAAGTACATGTATCATCTTTGGCCGCATCCAAATCAACTTCACACTGCTGAATACAATGGTAATAATATACGATTGCAGATACATAATGTAAAAATAAAGTTCTAACTACATACATGTAAATATTAACGGAAAATAACTCATTGTTGACAAAAAGGGATGGGTTTGTTGTTACGTGTCTGTCCATTACCACAGTATTAGAAAACTATCATTAGCAATACATATATCAAGTATATGCTACTATTCATATCACACATACATACATGTACATGTACATGTAGCAGTTAAACTTTAAAACCAATAGTGTGTTGTACTGAATAAAGAAACATTGCCCCCTCCCCCTGTGGGGCTTTTGTAGTTCCGGAAATGGTCGATTTACATGTATAGGCAATTTAGTCGTTTGATTCTCTCTCTCTCTCTCTCTCTCTCTCTCTCTCTCTCTCTCTCTCTCTCTCTCTCTCTCTCTCTCCATATTTTTCAAAAGTAAGCTTCACGAAAATATGTATCACGTTCAATTACATACGAGACCAAAACGGGACTGTAAACAAACAAGACAAGAGGCATACAAAAAATCGTAGCATATGAGATTGTAAACAAGTTGGAAAACTAATGATTATACTAGTAAAACTCAGTCCAGGGATCTGTGTTTGGCCTATTTTCTTTAGAGAATCAACTTCTTTTCGCAAACCTTCATGTTTTGATTCTGGAGAACGTGTTTATGTCGGAACCGATGGCGAGTTACATTTCGATTGACTTTTCAACTCAAATATACCAGGAAGCTATTTCTATAACTTTAAAATTGATGCATACATCAGTCACAACGGAAATCAACCTTTACTCGGCGTATACCTATCAACAATTACTCGCGACCCTCTAACAACTACCTCGACAAAATCAGGATATATCAACACACTTACATCGTAATATATTCAAACACCATTCAACTCCGCCGCATAATATATCGAACATCTACTCGCATACCTATCTCAACATTTACCTCGCTATAATCAAACATTTACTCAGCTATATATCAACACTTACTCGCTATAAATCCAATTTCACACGTTTCCTCTCCCGGGTTTGAAATTCCCGATCGACGGTACAAAAAAACCCCCAATCATTCCAAGTCGGATGATTTGGAATAAATTGATAAACATACATTTTGTTTCCTAAAAAGCTTTTTGTTTTTGTTGAAATTTAGGAATTGTTTGTGTTGATATCAATAGAAAAATATTTGAATAAAATAGAAATGTCAAAATGCTTTCCAAGAAGCAAAATGCGTGTTTACTAATTATTCCAAATTTTCGACATCGAAATATTTTTATACCAGCAGCAGAGATTAACATATAATTCAATTCCGGGACAGGGAACAAGTGAAAATGGATTAGCAGCGAATACGTGTTGATATTCTTATGACAGATGCATGCATTAATGTTAAAGTTGTGAAAATAACTCATCTGTTACGTAAATCCGGGCATATTTAAAGTAAAATGTCGATCAAAGCGTAAACCGTCTCCGGTTCAGACATTTACACGTTTTTCAGAATCAAAACAAGAAGGTTTGCGAGGAGAAGTGGATGTAGGCTATGCCTGTCCACTTCTCTAAAGAGAGTATGTTTGGCCTTTTCTTAATTCTGCATTCTTTATGGGATTTAAGAGATTTATAACTGTTTGTTTCCTTCTCTTGTTTTTTTGGTTTTTTTAACTAGTACTTTAAATGACCGACAAAGCCTGGGTCTCTTGTTTGGTTTTTGGAATGTATTCCTTTGATGTCAAAGCGTTCTANTTTTTAACTAGTACTTTAAATGACCGACAAAACCTAGGTCTCTTGTTTGGTTTTTGGGATGTATTCCTTTGATGTCAAAGCGTTCTCTGTCCCCTTTTGCTGTAGAAGACAAACTCATTTTCTCCTTTTGAACGATAATGCGCCCAGGTGGGTTATACAAACGGAGCTGTGATTGGATGACGAATGGGCATCATAAATTGGTCATGCACTTTAGGCAGTCTTATTTCAATCAAGTTTTCACTAAATCCAATAATTACGACAAAAATTTCTTCAGTTGAATTTGTCCATTTTTACCCGATGACTACTACGACGAGGAACATTTTTGTATGCAGAAAGGGATTACGTGAATCTTCGCTAAATTGAATATCAGATCATTTGGGACTGCATCAAACATATGGTGTTATTTCAGGAGGATTTGTATAGTTTACTGTATGGGGATAAGAAAACGATAGAATCACAAGGACTATCCTCGTGTTGGCCTTTTTTTTTTTTTGTTTCCGGTAAAAATTCATGTTGTATTCTATCGCATTATCTCATTTGTGTTTTGTAACAATATTGTGGCTGGGAGAACGCTGTTGTGTAATACTTTAATATCTTGCATTACTAGTCATGACGCCGGTTTTTCTTCCAGCCAATTTCTCCATGTATTTTTTAATTTGAGGATTCATATTTTTGGTAATTTTAAATAAATGGCAACTTTTTACACCTTAACATGTTTTTCTGTTATGATTTACTTGGAAACAGAGCTCTATTACTGCCATGGACTATTAGCACGGCTTTAACATGAGTAGTTTAAAAAAATTGTATTTCATAATACAAACAACATTGACGCCTGTTCAGGTCCACACCCGTGGGGGGTGGGTGGTGGGGGGGGGGGTGCGTGGTGCGTTTGCAACCCCTGCAAAAAGCACTGTTAAAAGTCGAATTTTACTTTGAATACTATTAACTACAGTTCCTGAACGTTCTACTTTACCATTTTTCCGTGCGGTCACCGTGCGGTCACCGGTCACAGTTTTGCGGGTCAGCGTGCGGTCACCGTTCGCGGTCAGCGGTTACAAGACTGTACCGTGCGGGTCAGCGGTCGGTCACCGTGCGTTCTGCGTGCGGTCACCGTGCGTGGGGTTTACAGTAGAACGTTTCAGGGACTGTAGTAATTTACAGCAAATGTAAATTCTCTTCAAGAATCTGAAGACACCTGTCAGTTGATACGAATTTTACTTATCCGTGTCCGTTGTACCAAGTCAGGCCCGTAAACAGGGAGTGGGTGGGGGAGGTGTTGCTTTCGCACCTCCCTACAAAATGCACTTTTCTCTGTACATTAACTGACTATTAATCAATTTGCCTACAATTTCGCACCCCCTCCACAAACATCTGGATACAGGCCAGCTATTCCAGAGATTTATAATTTGAAATTTGTATGTATATCAAAATATCAATGCGAAAGCTAAATTGCTTTTAACAAGAAATAAAACACATTGAAAAAGCAAGACTCACTGACAAAACATTTGTGCCATGTAAATAAATAGTAACATAATACTGGATTAAATTTACAGCCATTTGATGATAGAGAGACATAAGGAAATGCAGCACTGCAAATCAGCTGAATGGAGGTACATGTACAACACGGTAACATTATTCAAATACACATGTAGAAGACGTTAATTATACGGTCAATGGACTTCATCACGATAACCTGTAATTCTCAGAAACTATGGCGATAGATTCACGGGAAATGATATCGTTGTTCTAAGGACTGTGACATTCGGAGGAATTATGAATTGATTCGTACTATATTACTTACCCATTGCATTTAAATCTTATGAACTGGTTCTAATGAAACTTTACTGAATTGTCGATGCGACAAACCTAACCTTTACAGATTCACTTGATGTAATGGAGATTGCTTTAATGGGGGGGGGAGTGGTCTTTCTGTTCTTCGAATGATAATATTCTTGATAGTTGAAGATTTGTCTAATTGATTGCATGTGAACATTTTTTATCGTTCGAGGTATTATAACAAAAAGCATGAAGTTCCTCAACTTAACCACGCGCTCATCCTTAGCTCTTATTAATAATTCAAACTAATTATTGAACGAATAAAAAAACAGATTAGCCTATAACGTGCATGCAAGCTCAGAGAAGTCAATATTTCACTTGGTTTTCGATTTTACAGCATAATATTCATCTGGAAACTCATCACTTTCAAATGAGACCTGATGCTCATGTCAAGTGATAACGATACAAATGAATATGATGTTGGTTTCGTCTTTGCAGAAAGGACAATCTTATCACTACTGTGAAAATAAATACACTAAGTGTTGAAAAGCGGGAATATCCTTATCTCATGTACTGGCGATATGAACAGTTTGGCCATATGCAATGGTTTCCTGAAAGTTATTGTTATGATGTTGTGCTTTTAACTATCAAAAGATGCACGAAGCTTTTGATTGTGTCATAATGCCAGATTATATCGTAAAATTTTAGGACAAAATGTCGGTGACTAATAAAATTATGTTAATTATCAGGTCCTTCAGAGAATTCAGATTCTTTTACGTGGGGTAAAGTCGTGACCTCAATGCATAATCTCAGTTAACCACGAAAGTATATGCAACAGGTACTAGTATTGTTTTCGACAAAAGCGGGAGCATAAAGTACAGGAGTCGATCATCGACCTTGCAACAGTGCGGGAGAGATACGACCTTTATTAATAACATAGAATACCTGACATTTGCAATGTGTACGATTGCGAAATTCTAGCTATAGAAAACGGATGTTATGAACATCTGTAAAACCGTCAGTGTACCAGAGGATCATTTTTCCAGTCTTGTTGCTAAGATCAAAAACAACAATGCATAAGCAGGTTATAAGCGATATTTTTTGTGTTCTTATTTGTTTATGTTTTTTTTTTTTTGTTTGACTTCGTGTGTTGTGTTGTTTTCTCTGTCTTATGTTTGAGGACTTATTATTGTAGTTGTTTGCCTTTGGGGAGGGGGGGGGTTCTTTATTATCTGGTTTTTGGTGGGTGCGTGGTTTTTTTTCGCGGGGGGCGGGTACTACCTTTTGTTTTGGTTTTGTAATTGTTTTGAGAATTTGGTTTTTTCGGTGGGGGGGCTGTGGTGAAGTGTTGCAGTGTTCTTAACTCATATTCAAGTTACCAATTTAACAAACATGTTCCTCAGGAAAACCACATATCGAAGAATTCTGACAGCCGGGATTTTGTTGGTCTATAGCAATTGGAACTTAACACTTTTAAACAAGAAATGTAGCACGGCACAATCATCATCGGGTTTAAAGTAATATTACAGTTTTTGATGTTCTCTAGCATATTTCAGTTGGCTCATACAGCCTAATAATTAGTATGGAACACGTCAAACAGCAGTCTATATAATGGCATGTTGGTTTGCATTTGCAAATGCGATCATTATAACAAACATGGAGTTTACGGAATTCTGATTTCAAACGAGAATTAAAACTTCTCTGTCATCTCCTTATTTGCCGGTGGTCCGACACGGTTTGAATAATGATCAGGTACCATATGTAGGCGATGTATGGGAAGTTGACGATGGCGAAGAATCCCAATCCTCTTTTTTTTTACCAGACCGTCCGAGTTATCACGCTTTGATGACTCTCGTGCGTCATTCAAGTCACGCGAGTAAGTACGAGACTACTAGGACGTAAACAAAATGTTTTCTATCCGACTTCCATCAATTTGTTGAAATTTTTTGAGTACCTTTGATGGAGTTCGGAAACACATCATTTGTGTTAATTAACCTTATAAACGTTCTAAAATTTAAAAAAATGCACTTTAACCGATGGATAATTCATTGTAACAAGAATAGTAGTAAACTGATGGATGTTACCCGAACTACATCAAAGCAATACTTCATCAGACAAATGTCTTACACAATGGTCACTAGCTGTTGAAATGAAGGGGTATATCACTGTTTGAGCATCACTGAAGAGACATAATTTCTATACACTGAAGAGGACATTAATGTGTCGAAATGCGCATCTGGTGCATAAAAATTGGTACCGTATATGATTTATTTATGACCCCTGGGTCGAGCCCTGCTGCTGGATGCGACTGTTAGTCCCCGAGGGTCATCTACAGCCCGTTGCTATGTACTATGTTACTAGCTTGAAATAACGGATATGATAAATTAATTGCAGTGGTAAAAATTAGAAATTCATATCAAAATTAAGGATTATCCTCCCAGGCATAGCTGATCCTTCGAAGGTTTTGGCCTCCAATTTTTTTGGCACTACATTTGATCACTTTTATAAAGTTTTTACTTTCATGTTTGGATTTCCAACATTTCGGTTTGAGCATCCACTGAAGCAGACATAATTTGTCGAAATGCGCATCCTGGTGCATCAAAAATCTGGTACCGTATACTTATGGTTTATATTATGACCCTGGCGAAGGCCTCCTGTGCGTCGGACTGTCTAGTCCCCGCGCGGTCTCTACAGCCCAGCTTCTATTACTATGTACTTAGCTTGAATACGGATATGTAATTTAATTTGCAGTGTAAAATTAGAAACTTCCATATCAAAATTAAGATTATCTCCCTCAGGCTTTAGCGTCTGATCCTTTCGAGGTTCTGGGCCTCCAATTTTTTTGGCACTACATGATCACTTTTATAAAGTTTATAACTTGTTCATGTTTCGGCATTTCAACATTTCCGGTTTTGACGCACTCACTGAAGAGACCACTAATTTGTCGAAATGCGCATCTGGATGCATAAGAATTTAGGTACCGTATGTTTACTATTATGACCCCGGCGTCGAACGGGCCCTCTGGCTGGTGGATCTGTAGTCCCCGAGGGTCTCTACAGCCCAGTGCCTATGTACTATGTTACTAGCTTGAAATACGGATATGATATTTAATGCTAGCTGGTAAAATCTTAGAAATTTCATTATCAAATATTAGGCATTATCTCCCTCAGGCATAGCTCTGCATCCTGTCGAAGGACTTTGGCCCCAATTTTTTGGCACTACATTGATCCTTTTATAAAGTTTTCTACTTTCATGTTTCGGATTTCCAACATTTTCGGTGTTGAGCATCACCTGAAGAGACATAAATTTGATCGAAAATGCGCATCGCGTGCATTAAAAATTGGTACCGTATTAGTGGTTTAATATATGTTATGACCCCTGGGTCGAGGCCTCTGCTGGTGACTGTTAGGTCCCGAGCTGTTATCTACCAGCCAGTGCTATGTACTATGTTACTAGCTTGACTAATACGGATACTCGTATTTAATTGCAGTGGTAAAAACTTAGAAATTCATATCAAAATTAAGGATTATCTCCCTCAGGCATTAGCTCTGACTCCTTCGAAGGTTTTTGGCCCAATTTTTTTGGCACTACATTTGATCACTGTTATAAGTTTACTTCATGTTCGGATTCCAACATTTCGTTCTGAGCATCACTGAAGAGACATAATTTGATCGAAATGCGATCTGGTGCATAAATTGTGGTACCGTATATGATTTATATACATATTAACAAATTATATACTAATTTTGATTCATATGTCGATTCGATATATTACGGTGAACCCAAAATAAAAGACACCACAGAGTCGTCCATATCTGCTTCATACTTGGATATTGTATTGAACATTTTGACATTGATAACAAACTCAACGTCGTGACAAACGCCTCCATTGTCAACTTCCCATATTTATTGTAGCAACATTCCACCATAAACCTCATATGGGGTGGTGTATGTCTCTTCAAACTTATTTTGAACATTCTGGGCAAAAGGTTGTTTCTTATTCCATGCTCAGGTACATCGAGGCAGGCTACTAACAACCAAGTGGTTATTACCGTTGCTTTCAACCAGTCACTTTTAAAGCAGCTTTTTTGCATAATTCTATTTCCTAGTTTGTCAGGGCTTAAAGGCAAAGATAACGAACAGTGATCAATTACTCGTCAGTCCTAATAGAAATACAAAAAACAAGGGGAAAGGTTTTTGGGGCCAAAATTCCCAAACGGAAAAACTCTCTGGACACACCAGAGGTGGATCAGGTGCCTAGGGAGGAGTAAGCTCACCTGTGTTGACCATAGGAATTTAGCGAATGCTGCCTTTAAACGGTGACTGTTGAAACCCCTGCAACACCTTGTCTGTACTTGTGGGTCAAATGCAAAAATAACGAACAGTGATCAATCTCGCATGACTGTGTATTCATTGATGAACATATATCAAGCGACAAGAATGTTCGGATACATAGTGTCCACCAGCAGAGATACATGCTCGATGGCTAAATGTAAAGGCAAAGATCACGACAGTGATCAATCTCGCAGGTTCCAAATATAATATATATTCATTGAAGAACATATATCGAACAACAATATCCTCGGAATACCACATTTTATCAGATGAATTTAATAGTATAGATACATATTCTTCTTGAATGTAGGCTGCAATGTCGTGACTTATTTGTTGCGTTTCCCCACATCAGTGGCGGATCCAGGATTTGTCGAAAGGTGGATCCGTTGAAAAAGGGAACAAAAAGCTTATGATTTGTGGTGAAGCCCAAGCAGGGTTCCAGAAGTGGAAAATCCTAGGGTTGAGATCGTTTTAAAGTTAATCCGAAGGACCGCCCCATTCAGTCGCCTCTTACGACACGCAAGGGGACGATGGCGGCCTATTCTAACCCGTAACAACACGGGTAACGATTCGATGAATTATGGGTTGTTTTTGCAGATTGTGTATGCAATTTAAGTTTTCATTTTAACTTTAGTTGCTTTGTAACACTGGTATATCAATAGAGCCTGATATTGGCAAAATCAACATAGAAAGAAGGTGCACTCCCTTGAACGTAGACTTATGAATTACTTTCCCCGTACATTTTTTTAATTGAAGCCTTTGTTAATATGATGTGCACCTTTACATTCGACATCCTGATTTACAAAACACCCGGTTTGTCATTGCTGCGGTTGACAGGCCCCGTCTAGTAACTATAAAAGCATAAGTATGATTCCTATTATTTTAGTATTCTTAAATTTGACATTACATTTACTTACGTAATATATATGGCCAGCACAGTGGAGTTTGTACACCATTTTCTGGTTTTCTTTGATGAACACTTAAATTCCCACTGTCCCGCCCCACCAGAAATGCAGTGTCATCATAGGCATCTATTTGAAGTTTTATGCCCCCCCCCCCCGGAATCTTTTATTAGGGGGGAGGGGGCATATAGATTTTGGCCAATTTGCCTGTCTGCAAAAACTTTGGAATTGACCATAACTTTTGCATGGTACATGTAAGTGATAGGAAATTCATATGGGTATTATCTATGACAAACCCTTTCCATTGGTACTAAATTGTTTGACCTTCTACCTTGACTTTGACCTACTTTTCAAAATCTTTAATATTGGCCATAATTTTTTAATGGTAGGTGATGGAGCTTTCATACATGTATTTTACATGTGTATTATTTATGACACACTCCTTCCACAGGTAGTCCTTTCCGGGAGCATCAGTGTTTGACAAACACATCTGTTGATCATATTAACTGACATTGTTCTTGTATTCACAGTTGGATGTGCATATGTGTTTCCCCATTACATTACATGCCTTATAACAATTAGAATTATAGGTCAAGTTTGGCAAATTCAGTATCTAAGCTCCCTCAAAGAATTCACAAGTTCTGTACCTGTGTTCTCTAGTTAATATAGTTAGTATTCAAGTCCATGCTACGTATGCCTGATGTTTACGTCATAAGGTGAAGATAAGAAACAGTGATCAATCTCATAAATCCTATATGATACACAAACACAAGTTTTCAAGGAGTAAGCATCCCTGTAATCTTGTTCCGGTAACGAGACTTGCGCGCCTTTAATTTGAAGAGTTCCACCAATTGAAATAATGCGTATTGTCAAAAAGTTGCGTTATTTGCCATGAACGTCCATTGTAATAAACTTTCGTTAAAAAACCTTAAATGTGTAATAAAAAAATTAATTAAGACTTAAAAATGTTGAGAAAGTGAAACAGCAATAAAATTGAGTTTTGCAAATGACATTAATTACATAGAGAAATTGAATATACATTGTACACAGTATATTACTTGCTGAAATCATATGCGGTAATGAGGAAAACTTGCGTTTGATTTTACGAAAATGAAAAGATAACAAACATTGATCAATGATACAAATCCTATAAACAAGTCAAAATCAAAGACAGGACAAGCATATAATCCCCAAACGTGGGATTTTGTGCCTATAAGGAGAAAACGATCCCCATTGAAAGTAAAGCCCACCGTGAGTTAACTGTAAACGGAGTAATCCGTAAGAGCGTTAGTTTGCAAAAAAAAACAAACCCCAGCCTATGGCCAAAAACCTTTTTTTTTGTTTCAGGTGACCCGACCAACCCTAAATATATCCACGGACTCAAATTCTTTTTTCTCCTTTTTCGATTTTCCGAATTGCTGATGTATCCGAAATTAATTAGTACGAGTTATCAACAATGGCGGCACATCCTTTGGAAGCTGCATCGGTGTCACTCGGCCAACCTCGGAATATTCGTACCTCATATGATGTAGGTTCCGGAATCAGTCGAGGTTGGCCGAATGCATCGGTGTNCTCATATGATGTAGGTTCCGGAATCAGTCGATGTTGGCCGAATGCATCGGTGTTAAACAATTGTAACCTTCGAATTTTTATTCAAGACATATACTTGATTAAAAAAGATTGTTCGGGGAAAAATCCAATCCTCTGCTCTACAGTTTGTGTAACTTTCACCGACTTGTGTTTGTAAACAGGGTGTATTTATAGGTCGTATCTCTGTTGTCTCTAGTTCCTGATTCATCCTGATCTGTGTTCGTGGTGAACAGAATCCATTGTATTTATTGGTTTTGTCTGGTGTCTCTACAATCTAAATTATCCTGACTTGTGCTTGTAAACAGAAAGTATTTACTAAATGACTAATTTCCATAC
>CAJDSM010041313.1:8952-37727 GCA_903981925.1 Ostrea lurida | reverse complement strand
AGTTGTAAGGTGGAATGAAACGTTTGACATTTTGCCTATGAATTCAGTCATAATATGATGAAGATGGCAAACACCAACCAATACCTTCAACGTTATTTTTAGGATTTTTTTTTAGATTTGTTTAAAACGGAAAAAATATATTTTGTCCTAAACTTCATTACATACACTCTATTGTATTGAAAAGTTAGCAAATGTATAGTAGATGAAGACATGAAAACAAAATTCTATTCAGTGTACATTATTTTATTTGAGGAAAAACATGACAAAATATCAGAAAATCGTCTTTTATTTAATCAGACAGGCAAACCACTGATATTGTAAGGTGGAGAAGCACATATAAATCAATCTAATATTCAACCAAAAATTGATAAAATTTCTAAAAAGGAACACATGCACATTTTTTCCGAAAACCCTGTATTAAATATCCTTTAATAGAGTTACCTTTTGAATGTATCGGAAATGAACAAGCAAGGCACATTTTGCTCACAATTAATAAAGTTTCGAATTCCGTAGTTATCTATTGGCTTATCTGGAACTAATAGAGGTGGCTTATTTATTACTAAACATACTTCAATTTGGTTTAATTTAATTAAGCCTGGGGACTAACTTGAGAATTGAGCTCCACTGACTAATTAATCAAGTTAAACTAGTCCGTTAAGTTTATCTGTTATATTCGCCTCCAATATTGAACCGACACCATATATCAAATCATGAAGAAAGATTGGGAATAGTCGGGTTCATGTTGGAGGCGAATATAACGATAATCTAATTTGTGCGGTTCCTAAACCTGTTTCTCCGTCCACTAAAACGTTAACCGAAAGTGCCGTGTTCAAGCGGAAAGCGACTGAAGCACGGATGTCACAGATACTATTGAGATTGCATTGCTAGGCCAAAAATTATACCAAGTATAAAACTTAATTTCATTGTGCATGTATATGTGGTATAAATGTATTTTTTTTTTTACTACAGTTCCGGGTAGAATAGGTCTCCCATCAGTCCATTGGATGTCGCAGAGAAGAGACGAAATGAATGGGGCGGTCTTTCGGATTGAAACGGAAACACCGACGGCCGCCTAGTCACAGCAGGTGTGACACTGACACAACAATCCTTACCTGCTCAAATGCCCGATTGCACGAGATTGCCTAAATTTTACGCAGGAATTAACCGGTAATGGTCACGCTTCCACACGATGAAATATTCTCGAGAGTGGGGCGAAGAACACATGAAGATAAATCATACAATTATATGAGACAAGCGATTGTCTACTTGATATGCTGAGTGTACATGTGTACCTCCTGTTGATTAACAAGTATAGTCAGGCATAAGGAGTTGTAGGGTGACTTTTGAGAGACAAAGCTGCGCAGGACGCTTATCCTAAGTAGATGTACTAGTTCTAAGTATGACCCCATCTGGATGCCAAACACATATACTATTTACAACCCTGAACGCCGTGCCGTTGAGAAAATTTTGTCGTCAATATTAAGATTGAAGGTTTGTAGGGACATAATATTTGTGCGGAAGGGATTGATTGAATCAAAAAAAGGCATGATTTACAGTTTCTATTTCATCCAATACACCTCTTCTTTTTAATACCCTATCTGTATATTACGAGTTTTAAAATTAATGTACCAAGTAGATAAGATCTCTGGAAAGCTAGTCCACAAGTATTGGTTATGTTAGTTGAATGTTTGTGAGCGTCATTTTTCCCAACAGAATACATATTCTTTAAAAAGTTCCAATATCTCAATTTTATCTCGAATTCTGTATAGTCAAAAAATCAGTATTTCTGGCCAATCATTTAAAAATTTGACCCGAAATTCCTCTACTTGTTTAAAAGTTCTCATTTAAATTTGAGACCAAGACCGCTGAATATTACCGTAAATTTTTAAGAAATATGATCACCTCTAAAATGTATTTTTAATCATCTGAAATTCGATATTATGAGTGTTTCGTAATATGTCAAGTGCAAGAAGGTCATTTATTTATTTCCATACAGGGTATTAAATCTTGTTTTACATTCTGCTATGGTAAGAAGACATTATATGCTATCGTTCAAGTAATAATGATCTGTATTCCTAATGTTTTGTTCACCACAACGAATGGAGTGATAGAAGAATAAATCTTGAGTAATTTTAAGTGCAAAAGGTCACTGTTTAAAACACTGTAAGCTCATAAACAAGCATGTCTCTCACGGTTGACATGCAGTTTGCAGTACATTTCTAACACCACTAACTAGAATTAGAAATCGTGTTTACAATAAATAAAGGAACAGATCTTCCCTTCAAGGGTACTTAGTCTACTTACATGTACATGTAGATACTGCTCTGTATCATAAGGACACGCAATGCAAAAGGGTTTCAATATAAGGACTATAGAATATCTGATATATTTTTCGCGATATACCAAAAAAAACCAAAAGTGAAGTAGTTTGCCGCATTCTATTACACATATCGATAAAGAGTATGCTCACTATATATAACTGTGTCTCTGCAAACCCGTATAAACAGTTGTTAGAAAACTTCAATATTGTAATCAATTTAGACACTCACAAATTTTTTGACCGCTTATAACATGTATATCTCATTTCGTTTGTTTAATTGTTTAATAATATTAAATCTTGTTAACTTTATCAATACTTTTGTACATACCGGGTGTACATATGTTGATTATGTATTATGAACTGGTTTTATTGTACCAGTGATACTTTACAAAGAGAGGTACCATCAAATGTTGCTTGATATTATTTAGGTGCGTTACTTTAGAGACCAGCTTAGCCTTGTTTTTACTCTCAATTTCAATTAGATTCGAGGAAATGAATAAAATATTAGTGTTCGCTGAAAATCTGTTTTAACTGCCCTTACCTGACTGTTCTGATGGTTATCCCGAATTTGATTGAGCGAAGTTGCATGCCCTTTTTTATGTGAATTCCGTTTGGAGTACATGAAAAGGGCTCCTGACTCCGCTGACGTTAGAGGTCACACAAACGATTGCAATAGGCTTGCCTAAAAGGATTAATCAAAGCGGAGCATGTGCAGTATCGAACAATCTATAATATTGCCTGATTGTCACTGTAACATGGACATTCCAGCTGCATGCAGAAGTAGTCACTCTGTCCCACTTAGACATCCAAAGCTACATGTACACTATATTCACCTCCTACACAGAAGAGCTCCAATCTCAAAACCGAAGAATTAGCAATAATCATTTCTATCAATTTTGATCGGGATCGGTGCTTTTGCTTCTCTCATTGTCATCAAATAACATATGGCGATATAACATTTCAATTCATATTCATTTTAGAAGATACTTGTCTGACATAACTGTCTTCTAACTAACCCCTTTTTTAAATAAAGATTGAGAAGTTTCATTTTTTTTAAAGGAGTTACATTTAATTAGATATTCATGTCATGCACCAAATCAGCGCAAAGCCTGGATTCTAGAACGACTTGTTTGCAAACAAAACACATGTTTCATCATTCTGGAAACAATCACGAAAAATTCGTATAAAGTAATTGAGAACTTGTATAATTTTTTTTTCCGATGGTGACACTATCTTTCATAAAATGTGCTTATACTTGTCATTAAATAAAATTTGATGTTGTGGGCCACTTTAAACACGCCTACAATGGTCCCCACGGAGAACAGTCAAGTTCAATATTTTGCATGGACTTGTCATTAAAATATTTTTTTCTACAAATAATCATTATTTATATATATATAAAAAAAGGTAGATAGTTTCGATGGACTTGTCATATCGAAGTTTGTCAACTAATAATCATTATTTAGATCCACCACACAGTACAAAGAGATTACAAGGATTTTCCGTCCGCCTGTCAAACACGCCCATGGATTTGACATATTCATATTGTGTATAAAATAATCATTACTTAGATCCACCACACAATACAAGGAGATTACAGGGATTTTCCGTCTGCCTGTCAAACACGCCTACACCTGTCTCCAGTGACATCTGTTACCAGGATCCTGGAGACCAAACTCTGCCTGTCGTGTTGGAGAGAGACTGCCGGGGAGAGGCCCGATATGTTTGGTTCTATACAGACAGAAACAATGACGGTACTGGGGTGTATCTTGAAATATGTGAAGTGGAGATATACGGTAAGGAGACATTTTATACAGGTTGGAACCGGAGGTTTGTAATTCAAATTTCTTAGAATGATATCTATTAGATTTACGGTAAGGAGTTATCTTAAACATATTTGAACCAGACTTTTTTAGAATGAAATCCTCAAAATTTACAGCAAATGTGATTTTTAAAAGAAAATCTAACCAATAAAGGACTTCATTAATATTGATCCTCACTTTTTAAGATATTTATTTTTTTTTTCATTTGGTATATTTACTGACCACGACAATTTACAGATTTACTTTAAATTTTGTTCCAGCTGACCATCAGTGTTTTGATCTAACAAAATGCGAAACGCGCATGTTTTTGATTCTTTAACTGAGGGAACGAGGACTATAATACAAGGAAATACACTCATAATTTACACGTAGTGCATGCGATATAAATCAATTGATAACTTGGTGTTTCGTTTGATAAAAATAGAAAATGGTGAGATAGATAAAATAAAGTAGAAAGATGTTTTAAAAGTATTCTACATGATTATTATTATTATCCACATGTATATAGCGTTCAATATAATTACGAATTACTTTATAGCGCTTTACATAAAAGTATAAAAGTCATAATTTATTTGAAAATATAATGTAAAACACATAACAATTGATCAGTGACACTGACAGCTAAATACAAGCAAGCAACACTCCAAAATACGCTAAAACCTAAAATTACGTCCACTTAGGGGATACATGTATATATGATATGAAATGCTGTAAAACTTTTAATGTCAATCATATTATGATAATAAAAAGTTATAGTTTTGATACTTATATAAGGGTTCATGTCAGCGCGGTGTTAAAGAGGTTCTAGGGTGAGGTTTAAGTAAAAAGGTTCTAGGGTGAGGTTTAAAGTGATGTCAATTTTGGGGAAGTGTATTTTTGATTTCTACATTGAAAGAGCATCGGGAATTAAATAGAAAAATTTGGGTTTCATGCTTGTTTCGATTACAGTGCCTTAAACATGACCTTTTTGCACTTAAAATTTACTCAAGATTATTCATTTAAGCTCCATTCGTCTGTTGGTGTAAACAACATAAGGAATACAAAATCAATCATTACATGAAATAGATACATAATAATGACTTCTTACAATACAGATATAAAAAAATATTTAATGCTTGTAATGTAAATAAATAATGACCTTTCTGCACTTGATTACGGAAAAACTCATGAATTCGAATTCAGAGTTAAAAAATACATTTAGGAGTGATGTCAATATCTTAAAATTTACTTGATATTCAGAGTCTTGTCTTGAAATTTAAAATGGAACTTTAAAACGTAGAGGATTCGGTTATATTTTTAAATATTGGCCAAAATACTGATTTTTTGCACAGAATTTCGAGTAAATTGAATTAGACTTTTTAAAGATATGTATTCTGTTTGGGAAATACCTCAACAAAATTAATAAATAACATATTTGGACTAGTTCCAAGTCTCATCTACTTGTATCATTAATTTTAAAACTGTAATATACGAATAGGGGTAAAAAAATAGAAGGTATATTGGATGAAATAGAAACTGTAAAAATCATGCTTTTTGATTAATTTTCCCTCCGCCACAAAATATAGTCCCTACCAAACCCTTTCGAAATCTGAATTGACACAAATTTTTTCAACTGGACGGGTTCAGTTGTAAATGTGTAATATGTTGCACCGATGGGTTAGTATTGAACCGGTAAATACTTAGTGACAGCGTCCTGCGCAGTTGTTCTCAAAAGCTCAGCCTACAACATCCTTAACAGAGTAAAATCATTTTTGAAAAAAGTAGGTCTTTAAAATTTCTTAAAAAAACAGATTGATGTTTCTAACTGAAGGTGTTGAAGACTGTTCCACAGACTTGCTGATGAAGCATCTGTCACCATGCATTTTTTTCGCCACAGTTGGTATATTCTTAAACAAAAACGAATCTTCTGATCGCAGTGACCTTTATGGATGATAGGTATTGACTAAGTCATGGATGCAAACTGGTCATGCAGAGCTTTGAAAGTATTTACTAGGATTCGGAAAATAACAGGTAGCCAATGTATAGAGATTAAAGTGGGAGGATATGCAGCTTTGCTAAGACTGTTTTAACATAGTAGAGGAGTGCATTTCCGTAGTGAAGACGAGACATTACAAAGTGACCTGAGATAGTTTGATACGCATCCTCGGCTATGAAGTTTCTAATTCTACCAATGTTTTGAAGTTGGAAATATCACATTTATATACATGTATTCAGATCACCAAAGGTGTACACATGATAGAAAAGTACGTGAAAATTTAACTTTGATGTGATTAAATTTCAATTCTTTGAAGTCTATTATCGATTGTTACCATCGCAAAAAATACATGGAGAACAAGAGTTGTTCTATTTTTAAGCAGTGATCTTTCTGTACATTGTAAAACGTACCGGTACTAGTCACTAAAGCGAAAAAAAAAACCCAAGGAAGATACAATAGCAATCAAGCATGAATCTGGGTTCATTCGTACAAAGTACAGATAATTAATATTCCTTAATTTATGACCGGAAGTGTCTTGCGTTGACAAAGTAGTTGATGATAGTTGAGGAAAACATAGCGGTTGGTAGACACGCAGACGACTTTAGATTCTTGGTATGTTCTATAATGTTACCAAGTCCCAGAGTAATCTTATCAATATTGCCCATATGCCTGTCCTGAGGTGCCAGGATACTCCTATTTGTCAAACCGATAATTGGATATAAACTGTTTAAGATCAATCGTCTGAAAAAAAAAAGCCAACAACAAATGACCAACAGAAACAACAGATAGATAAAAGATTCTCTCTCTCTCTCTCTCTCTCTCTTCTCTCTCTCTCTCTCTCTCCTCTCCTCTCCTCTCTCTCTCTCTCTTCTCTCTGCTCTCTCTCTCTCTCAAATATATTAATGTGTACTCACCATCACAAACGGATATAGTCAGACGTAAGGCTTGTCAGATCATGTAAAACATATTCAATAGATACAAAGTGTTTGATATCATTCTACCAGCATATCTGATCTGTGTCTGTTGGTTGTCCGAATAATCCCCCTAAAAATTTATTTTCAAGATGCTTTTCAGAATTAATATCTAGAAAAGACGGGAAATCCTCTCCATCTGTCCGCAAATATCCAAAAGAACAGTGTTAGTAAGTTTCTTAACACAAAACATTTGAAAAGACACTACAGCTACTATTGAAACATGAAGAAGAATTGTAGAAAAAAACCCCTTACAATTCTTGAAATCAACTACTTTACACTCTCACCTGGCTGTTGAATACAAAGCCAGCCAATACAAAATTGAACCAATCAAGAGATAAATACTGATGATCTTGATTAAAGGATAAATAATGCAAAGGGGTAATAAAAATTAGACAGACACCACAAGAAATTTGATTTCTCATGTAAAACATGTACTTATGTTGTTAAACTTTTCTCTCGCCACTCGATTTGGTCCCTCGCTTCGCGCCTCACCAAATATCTTGGTACTTGAGTACGTTTATCAGCATATATTAATCCTTGCATAAAGTTACATGTAGAAAGATCATGGAGGAGAGTGCCTAGTAGATGTATCCTCTGCAGCATAATCATCAATATCAGTATTTCACTCCTATCATTGTAGGCTGTACGAAAGGCTATACGGCACTAACTTAGTTCTTTTGTCTGTGGACATTGTGGAGGAAACGTAGCATGTGATGCGTGTGAATGGTTCGTGTCCCTCTAAGGTATTGCAAGGCAGGATATAAGCATACTTCTGATTGGAAATGTGACCAAGGTACTGTATGTTCGATGCTTTGATGTCTTTACGAAAATATGTCTACTAATTTTGGTGCAACCTTACATGTATGTGACACATTTCGAAAATAATTTCTCATCAGCGCTGCTTAAACGTAAGATTTGGAAAGCATAATACAATTAAAAAGATTTCATAGAAAAATCATCTATTTGTTTAAATGTAAAGACAAACATAAGACACAAAGTGATCAATCCTTAGTCCCAACATAGAATACAAAAAAACAAGCAGTGGGGCAAACAAGGCTACTGGACACAACAAAGGTGGGATCAGTGCCTAGGAGGAGTAAGCATCCCTGTCGACCGGGTCACACCTGCCGTGACCCTATAGGTAAATGAAACAACCCGTAGTCATCAGGTCTGTAAACGGCTTAACAATGACTATGAAACACATTAGACAGCATTTGACTCAATGGTTAGGTCTTACTGGTAAACTAAATTGTCACAACGACTAAGAATTTGCTTTAAACGTGACTGTCGAATACCCTGCAACAACAATTGTCTGTAAGTAGCTTGCCTCGATTCAAATATTATATACAGAACAAGCTCTTGCGTATCGATAAGTTGAGAGACATACTACCATATGCAGGTATGATGGAATATTGCTACATAGAGTAATGGGAAGTTCACGAGGAGAAGCTGAATCGTCACGTTTGTCATAAGTTGAGTAGTTAGTTTGCCGTTAATGTCAATGTTCATAAAATCAAATTCATCTTTCATCTTCGTTCAATGATTTTGAATGTTGTTTGTATTGAAAGAAGGAATGCCATTTTATTTTAACATATGTGTCTGCCAGTGAAATAAACACGACAAACAATCTATCAATTTTACCGGCATTATGAAGTTTGTTTACAATGTTGTATAATTTATATAAGACTTTGCTACATGTATAAATATGCTGGTTTTGAATTGAGATGATCGGAAAACATGTTAACGTTAACTGCAAAACACATTCCACCCATCAATAGCAAAGTATATTTGAATAGCTTGTTTTAGACAATTGCCGTAATATTGTACATTGCATCTCCTTATAGTCCAGCAGGCATGCTTATGAAACATCTTAGATATACCCTAAAGATATATCTTACGAGGATTCTTAAGACATATCTTAGGCCTATCTTAAGATGCGTCTTAGGATGTAAAATAAAGGGGTTTCATGGATATCTATAATTAAGATGTCTTAAATGTTGTCTTAAGATTTTTGCTATTCAATGACAAACATTAAATCTGGGTTATTTGGTAATAATCTCTCTCTTCTTCTCTCTCTCTCTCTTTCTCTCTTCTCTCTGTCTCCTCTCTCTCTCTCTCTCTCTCTCTCTCTCTCGTCTCTTCTCTCTCTCTCTCTCTCTCTCTCTCTCTCTCTCTCTCTTTCTTCTCTCCTTTTTGGATAATTAGTACTCTCTCCCATCCTTTGATCTAATAGTGTATGTATGTCCTCACAAACCAAATCTTTCCATGTGCCCTCATTTCACTCTATGCGAACTGATCTTTCTGCCTTAAGATACATGCAACTGCATTTTCCACCCTTCTTCTCATGTCATACATCAAAATCAATATTTAATTATGCCTAAGGGCATAAAAATTGTATCAAAATGAGGTTTCAAAAACATGCATATTACACAACATGACCTACACCATTACACGAGTATCACTGAGACTTATAGATGAATGACCTCCCTAGCTAAAGGAACACCATTATTCCTCCCATTCATTTCATGTTATTTCTTCCAGTATAATTCCGGGTGAGTTTTTTGTGAATATTGCTTGAACTTAAGTGCTATTTTGCGAAAACCAACTAACAGATAAACATCTCATTCGATTAAGTCTCCATTTTCCAGCAAAATGGCATATGAAAACTCGTTGAAGTGGTTTGTACAAATTCCACATTGGAGTTGAATGCTCTCGGATTTCACAAATCAAAAACTACAAATATAAATAATCTGGGCGATTCATACATGCTCAGACCTCATGGTTTATACATGTTAATGAGGTTCCCTTTATTAGCGGAGTAAGTCCAAAAAGATATCAACATAGCCACGGTTGACCAGCTAGCAATCGGCGCAGAAATAAAAACTCATAAACTGTTTGCATATTATAATTCTATTAGTCGGGTAGATTCCGGAACTAATACATTAAATTACCCCCACTTCTAAAGAAAAACAATCCAGATTATTTTGAATTAACCATTTCCTTGTGCTAAAATATGTCGAATTGAAAAAGCCCTATGAGTAATTTTATAAACCTCACATGGTTGTATTTGCAAATGCCGTGAATCACTAAATCTAAATATATACTAGCTGGCTCAAATTGCCTCAAGAATAGTTGTATAAAATAGAATCAACCGTGTCACAGATATATAAGATTAGTTGTTGTTAAAAAGATATATATTCCAAGGAGTGAAAAAAAAAATGTGATGGTCAATAACCAAAACAAATGATATCAGATACTTGAGTTCTGTTAAAAAATATGTTATTAAGTATTTGAGAATGTACTAGAAGAAAACTAGCAGTATTATTTTATTGAAATTTACGAATTAAACGAAATAAAAACATTTATTTTAAAACAAGCTAGATTAGCATAACAAAAAATGTAAAAGCGCAAGATTATAAAATACACAATCATACACTGTACAAACTAATCGAACACATATGTTATATGCGAAAATCACACTTAGAGATCTATTCGATGGCTGCTACTAACCAGGAGATGGAAATATTGTCGTTCAGTATTGCTATATATTGAAACTTATTGCTTGAACTGCACATCAAAATGGTAATTCCAACTCAAATAAGTTTAATCTGGAAAACATAATTCCCTTATTTAGTTATAAATCAGCAGCACTAAGCCATCAGAATACAATGTAGTTTATTGTCGTATGATATAACATATCTGAATGAGTTGACACTTTCCAGTAGTAGAGAATTATGATGTGAAGATCCAACGGAAACCAGCGTATTCTTTTATTCATTACTTCTTTCTTATGACTTTGGTTCACTTTTCAAAAACTGACCACAATCTTGCTTTAACAAGATTTCCATTAATTATTATCCAGGTTATGGTAATTTTAAAAAGCCTGCATTCTGCTTTTCCTGCGATGGGTTAACGAAAACATCCACGTATGGATCTTCGTCCTCTTTGATCAAGGGAAGTTTTCTGTAGAAAAAATGTATAATTATAATAATGTAATTAATAAGTGTTTGTCTCTGTGTTTGTAAGTATTAAACAAGAGTGTACGTTAAATTCGAGTATATAGTCTTTGTCTAAGTTCAATAATCTGAGAATCCGCACAACATAAAAATAAATTGCTCCCCTCCTTCTTAAGCATGTCTGCTACTTCATAAGCTTCCAAAAAGATCTTTGCATCCCGTATAAATATCTTAAAACACAGCATATGCACCATTCAAATCGCATAATATGATTCGAGGAGAAGGATGGACCATGTTATCCAACATTCAACTGGAAACCCCCCCCTCCCACCTTCCATTCTTACTGTAATAGTTATTCAGTCAAACTGTATGTAGGCCACTAAGACGGATTGGAACTTATTGGACTAGAGGCCCCTCTTACACCGGTCACTCCCCCCTTTAATCTTGACACTCTTGACCGTGACATAAGGCCTCCCAACACGTAACACTCCTAAACTCATTCCCATCTCTAAACGTATTTTCGTAGACCACAAGCCATACCCTTATCAAAACCTAGAGTCCTATCCGCGCCGTATAGGCCGTAGCTTCTATACTTCCTCCTGAGCCTCTCCTCGACTTGGTGTCTCATTTCCCCTACCACCTATTGCCTATTGGGTCCCTCTAGTTCGACATAAGGACCCACCCCGCATTTCTGACCGTCTGACTAATCCAGCCACGAAAATCCTGATCCAACACATCGTTAGCTCTGTATTTTCCTACTAGTCTTTACAGTAGTACCTTACTGTTTGACCATTTAGGCGAGAAGATAGTTTGCTAAATTAGTAAGACCTTATGAGGACCACTACTGTAGTATCTACATTTACTTCTGGAGGTTAGTTTGTTGTTTTAGTTTCAGTTTGTTAGTGGGTTACCCCCTTCATCACTTATTGTAAGCACATATAGTCTGAACTATGGTACTATTGCCAAACTTGCGACAAATTCAACAAAATACATTATAAGAAAATGGCAGCCACACGTGTTGAGAGGAACTGTATGACATCACAAGAGGTGACAGCAGTTGAAACCAGCGCGCTCGATGCAATTAAGCCGAATAGACCATAATTAAAATTCGTAAAGTTCGTTTCATAGGCCATTAGATTTGAGTGTAAAGGACAGGGACTTAGATTAGCATACACCAGAAGAACGGCTGTACCAATACCTAAAAGTGAACAAGTCTATGAAGGCTCATTAAAAGTGTTATATAAGAGGTGAGCGTACCCAAGAAAAAATTTCACTATTAAGAGTAAGAAGGCATAGATAAACAAACTTAGTATGATCAAATCTCACGTAAGTTTGTCCAAGATAAGAAAGAAATACGGATAGCTTCGAAATATCACTGGATTAAGTTTACTGATGTGTTTTACGATCACCTGCTTATTGGATATATCTTGCACCATTAGTTAGGATTTCTTCCAATATAAGGCATGCCGTGTCAGGATTTGTCATTACCTAGCCATACTGCATAGCTCCTCTTGGGGGCGCACGAGCATCTACATTGATAGACACCAGAAAATAAATGCTGCAAATCCTTTCTCATCCGTGAACAGAAATGATTATTCTTTCGATCTGTTCCAAAGCTTATCATGAAAAAGCTAGATATGGACACGTGAGTTGACATATATAATTAATGTACACATATTTCGCTTTGCCTAAACACAGAATGATGTCGCAGATTACGGGATTAGTGGTGAACTAGAATGTTTCTGGCACATGTTTGAATATGCGACTGATCAAAACAGATAATCAGATTTAAGGTAAATCCGTTAATGGTATCAGGGTGTGTCTTATGTTGCTCCGTGTATGTGCCCCATTCATGAATTGCGCCAACGACGAAATGCTGTCAGCATGTATCATGGTAAGTGATCTATCACTACTCATACATACCTTACGAATTTTCATAAACACCGATGCGCTTCCGGTAATTTTCAAGATACAATAGGTCAAATATGTTCACAGTTGTAGTAATGGTGTATTTGATAGGGCAAAATATTCTCGCACTATGGAGTGTTCATTTGAGGGTTACTTCATTACATGAAAAAGTAAACCGAACAATTGGAGCAAGGAACACACGTTAAGCGTAATCCATGCGATGGCACTACAGACTTATCGGATAGACTTTAGTTTGTTATTAAAAGTGGGAATTGAGCATAATCCACTGTATATAGTAACCCAGTGCTTCAGAAAGTAGCGAGCCAAAATAACTATAACGCAGAAATCTGTTAATGTCTTCACGTCGCTGATGTACTCGTTGTACGGTGTATGTTTAAAATATGATATCTGTATAAATTTGACAATTCTGAGATGTCAATAATAAGATATAACAAAACATATAATATGAAAAAAAGCTCTGAGTAGTTTATTGAAACATTGCAGATGGTGAGTCAAGTAATACATATTGATGTTCAAAAAAAATCATATATTAACCTTAGTTTTTCATGATAACTATATTCGGAATATGGTTCATAGGAATGGGGTTCGAATTAACATGTGCAAACATCTCCGGACAACTAAGTGACAGTAATATGATAGTTACAGAGTGTTCTAGTTAGTCTGCTTCTCTTAATGAGGGAGTAAGCTAACTTTCGCGTGCTTGTACTATAATTTGCCAGAGAGTTACACAACTCGACCTGCCGATGAGAGCGCGTTTCTCTTTTGTAGTCGTAAAAAAATAAATTTTTTTGGAACCATCGGTGTACGAAGGAATTACCTTAACTGTAGGTTCTCCTGAGTATTTTAGTATAGTGGAGACAAATAACATCCGGGAGTTCGATAGTGAAGTTCTACCATAGTCGAAACCTGGCCAATGGTCAAGGAGTATATGAAGCGTGTCATAAGATAAGGCATGAAAATATTTATAGTTAAATCGCAATAGAAGTGGATTACTTAAAATATTGTTACTACTATAGTAAGATAGTGACGTCTATCATGGTATCCCATGTTGATCAAGCAGAATATTTGTTCCCGAAAAATAAGACTTTGCTTAATTGAGATCAGACAGAATTCGAACACTAATGCTACATTTTATCAACCCTTATAGATCCGCTGCCGGTAAGATGGATATTCAAGCAACATCAACTGTTACTATTTAGTAACGTTTTCCGGACAGCCATTTTCACTCGCTTTAAAAACTCCTCAGCATCATCTCATACTATACGAAACATTAGCTTTAATGGAGCGTATTATTTCATGAAAATGGCCTTGTTGCGATACACATAGACGGAGGATAAACGATGCAAATATCACCCTAAATTAAGCCTGGAAGTATGAAATATCGTCAAGACTCTTGCCTTATATTACTATTGATTCAGTAATAAGAAAGGGAAATGTTGACAGGAATTGTGCAATACTTCCAATCTATTGTGAGAAATAATTCATCCTTTAATCAGGCTTAAATCCTCCGAACTAATGAACCTTCGTTTGGCTCGAGATAGCGCTAAAGTAGGCTATGGCATCTCAATTAGATCTATCTCTAAGTAATTTCAATAGTCCAGAGTGAGACGGAAAATTTATGGCTTTCAGGAAAGGACATTAAGTTTATGAATTGCAATTGAATGTTCCTCAGATTCATTTATGCGATTGGTTTGTCACATTTATAATGGTCATCTTCAGGGATATTAATTCACTCAAATGGACATAATTGTGGAAAATTTATGAGAGTTGTTAAACTTTTGATACCCAATATCACCTTAGCTCAAGTACCATATGTTATGTTCACAGGATTGAGTGGAAACGTGGCAAGCACGCCTAAGTTCCTTTAATGAATATATTTTTTATGACCTCGTATAAGCCATCAAACAGTTTTACCTGCTTAACGAATAACTTTCGCAACATTTCTCATTTATGGATAAACATAGAATAGATAGATAAGAATAAGTACTGCCCTAAATGAAGGAGGAGGCACAATATAAGTGGCCCATTAGTGTCAGGACTTTAATTAATTAACCCTATGCGACGCAAGACGCGGTTTGGGTGAAAGTTTTTTAACATTCGTCCTAAAAGTCCTCCGGGTTAGATAATACCTTGTGTCACCCGATAAATCACCCGAAGAAAACTTAATAAGATTTATATTATGCTTATAAAATCATATTTTATAATTGGATTTGGAGATATAATAACTTGAATCATACCTATGGTAAACCCAAACAAATGTTACAAATGTATTATCATTTTAAGCAGATCTCTGTATTACATATCTTTTTATCAGTGACGAGTATGATTCCAGGAAAAATTCAAACAGAGACTTACCGTACAATTTGGTCTAATAAGTCAGAGTTTATAATCCAATTGAGAAAATTCTGACCAAGCTAGATCAGTAGATACGTGTAAAATATTAAAATAAATTTAACTATTGATTACTAAGATGATACCTCGCGAGCTTCACTCTACTTTTCAGAACCTTACACCACCGATTCTTCGTACTATGCTGTCGGATTGGTCAATGTCTAATCCCAATGTTTCTCATTATGACTGCCTTTTATGATCACCGTCAGCAATAAAACATTGGGCCAGATAGAAGCCAATCCAGTTTATAACTTTCTGTCACTTACAATTTGATATGTACTGTTATGTCATCTAGAATTTTCAAAAATTACTGCATGCTCGCTCCCAATATTAACCGGCGTAGGAGAATCAACCAATGCTAGCAAGCTTTTCATCATTCTAAGTAGCCATAAATAAGTAGTATGAAATGGAATCGGTATTTAGTATAGCACAAACTTAGGGATCTAATTGTTATAGGTGGCAAGTGGCCGTTGATCAATAAGAGATTTTCTACGCTAGAGATAAGATAGATTGTAAGCTCTAGACAATGTGGAACTATGGTGCTATCGGCGGTACGATAAGAACATGCATGCACAAAAGTGGAATGGACATCGCTGTGCCTATCACTGCTACTTTGAGCGGTTTCCAACGCAGGCAAATTGGTCGCAGAAGCGACAAAGAAAGAAGATGCAAAGTCTCATCATGAATAACACCGGTGTGTAAATAAGATATGGAGACTAGGATTGCCAATAGTCCGAGAGATGTGTTAATATTTCTTTGTATAGTTTTAATTTCATATCAATCTCTGACTCATAATATTCTTAAAAAATTCTCTAAAGTTCTACCTTATCCTTTCGATTTAAGATTCAATTTATAAATATGAAATTGAATACGATTAGCAATTTTCGGGAGAGGCAATATATGTAAGGTGATAAATTAACTGCTTCTTATTAATACCATGGTGAGATTAGTTTTAACTTTAAGCCACACGTGATGATGTAATCCGGCCACGGTAAAGATGTACAGATGTGCGTCCCTAACTAATCATCTGCTCATGCATGTGAGGTCAGAGCTAAAGTATTTTCTAGTTCTCGCTGTTTTTCTGTGGAATCATGTGACGACACATCTGGAACATTGTCACTTAGGTAATGTAGATCTACTCATCATAGAGAAGAAAAACCATGGATGGATTTAGTCTTTTCTAAATTGTAATTCGCAAAGTAGACATATATAAAGCTGTTAGATTGGAATTTGCTATATTGTACAATAACTACTCTCTATGGGTAAAGCAATATGTCAAATTAAGTGTTCCTATGAGGTGAACGTTTTCTAATTAACATGCATCACATGGTACACTTTCGTTAATACGCATAAGGATTTAGGCAATCTATTTACACCTCAGAAGGTGAATAGTTTTTGGTACGTAGATGATATCGTTTCATGTGTTAGTCCTACTAATCCTGAGTTAAGCTTTTGGAGTTCCGCTAACAAAATTCTCTTTTAATGCTGGTTATTATAATATAGTTTTTCAAATTGCATGATTATAAATATGTGTGATAATGTGTTGTGCCGGAAACGTGTGAGGAACCATATTGCAGAAGGAAGTAGAAGAGATGGTAAGTATAATGGAACAAGTGTAACTGCTGTACGTGTGAATAAGGAGAGAAGTATCTAAATTAAATTAAAATTGCTCGCATCTCGTGACATGGACAAAAATATGGCTGAGCTATGGAAAGTCAGAATGTGGTCGTTTGGTTGTGACCGCTATTTATTTTAGAGAGAGTAAACTACATCTGGATATATTCTCCCTCGACTCTTAGTTAGGATGGCCCATGAAGAACCTTGTAGTAGAACAACGAACGAAAATTTGATTGAATTAATAATCATAAATGCCTTTATTCCTGTTATTTTGCTCACGATATTTGGACAAATGCTTTATAATGTTAAATCTGTTTGGTATTCATGATTCAAATCTTTTAATGTAGAGATGACACCTTGATAAGGATGGTGTTTATTCCTAATATGGCACAAGACGTACGATACAAGACGTCAACTATATGTTCAGCATAGTGGGATTCACCACGTGGCTCTAACAGCGTAACCTCCTATATAAATCATTTTGGACACGCAAACATTTTCTATTTTGTGGACGAATCACCTTCGTACGCCCATTCGCAGTAATAGGTGTGCAACCTTCACGCCAGACATCATTACCTCATTTGGGCCCATTTACATTCAGAGAATATCTACAACCAGGTTGGTTTAAACACAGATGACCGACGTGCAAAATATGCTCTCTTCCGGCGCAAGGCGACCATTAACTAAGGACAATATCCACGGGATAGAATCAATCGTGTTGAAAGAATACTAGAACAATTGGTAATCTGAAAGGATCCAAAAGGGCATTAGTCACACTGTATCACAATCTTAGGAGGGGTAGTGAATCTCCCTTAGATAACGTTGAGGACAAGGAAATGACTAGGACAAAATGTCAAATACAAGAGATGCATATTGATACTCAGCAAGAAGTTAGCCTCACATTAGTTTAGTGTTCTCTTAGTGGGATCAAATCCTCTAACTTTGCAAGGAATTACTACTATTATACCTCCTCCAAAATTATAGTTCCGACCATAAACCCATTTTTTATTACTGAATGTTTTTATTTCATTAGGTTTGTTTTTTTTTTAGTTGTTATGATTATATCACTCTGACTGTGGTGTTCGTTAGTTGGCTAATGATATGTATCACCCGCTGTGTTGACGTAGAAAAATTATGGTGGAAATACTGTTATACTGCTTACTGCTGTGTATGGTCACTAGTGAGTGTATGGAAGAGATAATCTATGAAGAAATTCCTTTAGATGGCAATTAAGGCCCGTATACAGCCAGCACAAGTCACAACAAGTTCCACATTCATTTATATTAAAACGTTTATGTTGATCCTCTTACCCGTCGAAGTGGAATTCAATGGTATAACCCTGATATGTTAATAAATGCTGATGTTCAAGCCGTATAGCATGGGAAATCCGCTGTATTCGTGGGATACTTGAGCATCGGTATGTTGACCAATGCACATCAGACATAAGAACATATACTGTACACATTGAGTACGTAATGTTGTATATTGGCTTTATCGTGTTATTTAATAAAATTATCGTTCAAACAATCAATGAGTTATTTCTTCGTCCACTGCTGACTGAGTACTTTTGTCAATTACTTGAATGTAAGTTATGTCATGGCCTCAATTTACCCAAATGAGTATTTCTGTGATACATATGAAAACGTATAGGGGTTTGGAATCTTATTTTCTTAATATGATGGAATTTTATTTAAATATCATCTGAAATTTCATTGTTAAAATAAGTGTACTTAGGAATTGCAAGATGTAACATAGAATATGAATGCAGAAAATATTAAGATTTCTCACCAACTAAGGGTATTTCACAATTATTTTACATTTCAAATACAAAATATCGGAGTGAGAACACCTCGCTGCAGAGTAAAATCGGGGATAAAAGAAAACATGAACACATCAGCTGTTAGAGATAGGCTCAGCTTGCATGTCCACTCTTGCATCTCCTTGCCTTGCATCCTCAGCCGACTATGCAATATAAAGCGCACACTCTATCTTGAGAACACAGATTGTCATGGAAAAAAGTTCCATACGTCAGGGAGGTTAAGATTCTTTCATTTTAGAGATAGTTCGCCGCTTAGTCTAGCATGCTTCTGATTATTTAAACTAAAAAACAATACTCTTATACGTCAATTTTCTTATCTCGGTAAATAATGCTAATTATTCCTAAATGGAAAGCTGTTTCCAATTATTCTCCTGAGTGAATGAACTACTATAACATCGATGATATATTAGTATCTGACTCCTCTCATGTACGCCACACGATCAATCCTAGCCCTTGTTATATCAGCTCGTTAATGTGTATCGGCAGAGTTTAATCCCGAGATAGTTTGCCACACTACCCATCTCGCTATTTTACTTTCTACTGTTTTTGTGTTTGCTGGCTCTTTTGGATTATATAATGATTGTAGACCTTTGGTTTTTTGAACAAGCCCAGTAGTTTAACACCTATATCGAGCTCACTCTTTAATTGTAAGTCATTATAAGAAAACGTAATGATGTAACTCTCTCAGCGGATCGCCTGTGTAGTTTTCTCTCAATATAATGACAATTGATACTTTGTATGTTTTATTTGGGCAAATACAGGTCTTCACTAACGAGTCATTAAATGGTTTTGAGGATAAATAAAATTTATCCGCTTAGAATGGCTAGATTTTTGGTCTTCACATTATCGGTAACAATTTGACCTCGTCATTTCTTAGCCGTATATATTCACGGTGTCATTCTGAACACATTTTTTTTTCAATGATTCTTATGAACCGTACAGGATATTGTAACGTACATGGTCATTATAAGGGCGCTGGTATCTAACACCTAAATAGTAGTTCATATAGAAGTATCTTCTTTCGAACTACCGAGGTCTGCCTCATAACTCAACAGCTGTTCGAGTGGAATGTATTGAACCGAGCGGAATGTTTTATCTGATCATCAATAATAAATGTTTCTGTAGAGCCATTCAATTATGTCGGGAGTTATGCCATTTATACTATTACGTTACCCCCAGAGACTTAGGCCAACCTTAATCCTGCCTTCAGGTGAACTAGTTTGTGTACGAAAGGTGAGCCACCCGCAGCATAGGTCTTTGTCGCCAGCTGATACCTGCCTTCATAAACTTAGGATATACATTTTAGTTGTATATGAACACCTCGTAAGTTACCACACATCCGAACCCCACCGTAGATAATAAATATAAACGGCAATAGGAAACATCAGTTCATTCACACACCCCCCTACTCAGTTCCCTTTATGACAAACGGCCGCACGTATTTCCCTAGCGTTCAACCATCGTCAACTTTCGTAATCGAGCACTCTATGTTAGGACAACTTATCCAATCCTTCCGCCTAGCATCATTGCCCTTTCGTTCTATGTCTTCCTCACACAAACTTACTCCGTACAGCCCGCAACAAGGCCTCTCTGTTCCTGCCGCTCTCACTTCGATCAGTGTTCTTAAAAATCGAGGCAAGCGCCACTTTACCAACACGACACGGGGCTTGTCTGTTGCCACGGGGTTTCACCCCAGATAGCCGTTTAAACGGGCGTCGAACTTTTGTCAAAATGTCCGGGATATGGTCGACTGTCGCACACCCGCTAGTACCCAATCTTTAAGCCTCAAACCAGGACCCAGAGGTCAAACTATGACCTACTCATTGAGTCATATTCGCTGATGTCTGACTATGTAGTTCATCGCCATCCTTGTTTTATACGGCCGTTGTTCACAACCTTGATTTGCATCAACATCACGGATTTGTATCCGTTACCTGATCAAGACTATGGTTCGCTCAGGCGGGACGGGTGTGAACCGTCGACAGGCGACTGGCTAAACTCCTGCCTAAGCCACCTGATCCCACACTTCTGGTGTGTCCAGGGGTCCCAGTGATTTGCCACAACTCTTGTTAGTAGTTCTATATTTGGGCCTGCGAGATTCACAACTCACTGTCTCGAGTTGATCTTACCTCTTTGCAGATGCCTGTCTTACTTAAACAACTCATTACAGCTCTGGATAGATAGCGGGAAACTCTGGTGTTATAACACATAGCGACCGGAAGGTCTACACCAAAGACCTAGAGTATTATATGGAGCTAGGCTGAACATTCCACCTAAATTGACCCCACTCGAACTAGAAAGAGGGCTCTACCTCGCCAGCATATCAGCCTGTTCTCCACCAGATTGAAGCCATTAACACACTTAGATCTACTTATTATATTATTTCAAGAGGAAGAAACTCTTTAAACATTGAACATCTATATAGGGACAGTGAAACTGCACAAAGGCTACAATTTATAGTGCAATATGGCATACAGCCTGCTCTCACGATGACATATATAATACTTTGCGCTAACTCGGTTTGGATCAATCTGCTTTTTACCGCTTTCCTCCTGGATGTTAATACACAATATACCAATCTATCACAGCTGCTTAATCTCACGGAGTGTGTTTATATCATTCCCGTTATTCGCTAAATGCGCAACAGACGGCATTTGCATATTGCGGGTTTGAATGGTCGTGAGGATTTTCTAAAGACGAAAGGGCAACACACTTACTAACCAGGAAGAACAGTTTGAGGGCTGCCTGGCCTAAGGGGCTCTATATGGGAATTGCCTTCAGTTCTCAAACCAAGTCTCATTCGCAATAAAAGTTTTAGACTAGTCGCGGTGTATAATCACACTCGTACCTTGCTTCGAAGATTACAATAAGTGAATTAATCAGGAAGATAATCACTAAGTGATTTGTTTGTATTAACCTCTTATAGTGTGAGGACTGTGTTTCATTTTCTTGGACACTACTAGATTTGGACTACGATGGTTTGAATACCCGTTTACCTTTAGTCGAGCTGAAACGGGCAACACGGTGCGCGGTGCATGCCTAGGTCTAGGTGAAGCCCGAAGGTGAAGCAGTATGCATGCACATGCATTACCTCACTTCCTCGGGTCATCCTGTAGTACCACGCGCTCGACTTCACTCGCTTTTACTCTCGGAGAAGCTTCCTGTAGTCCGTGTTGCTTGCATTTACACGTCAAGGTTGGTTATGTCTTGGGTTTTTCCCGTCGGGATGTATTTATTAACATGTAACAGGATGTTAACTTCGAACCTATTATTTGTTTTATAACTAATATGTGTGGTCCATTCTCAAAGTTATATGCTACCTTGCCTGGAGCAAGGGGACAGTTGGTTATGTCTTTCAAATTATCGAATGATCAACACATATTCGATTAATCCCAAGCTTCGACCACAGCGTACAAGCGGCTGCCAGATTATTTTCCAGTGTGATTGGACGACAATAAACGAATAGAAAATACCTCATCTGTGCCTAAAGTGAGGACATCGAAGAACCGTCAGGGACTTTATCAGATCATACTCTCAATAGTTTACTAGTCCTGAATGCTCATTGGACACGCTCTGTGCAACCCTGGCCCAAAACCTCCCATTATTTATGAATATTTAGAGCTTTTGGCTGATGTGATCTCAATATGTAATTATTACGATAGTAATGATTCGTGACACATGTTAATCGGGTGCCATGATCCGTGATTGTTAGATTATACGTAAAGCGGACTATAGATGTACATTAACAATTTACTTTTGGTTGATGACATTAAACTTTAGGCCCCATCGATTAAAAGAGCATCCACAGTAGAAATGAAGGGAACCAGATTGAATTTAGTCATTGTTTATATTTGTTAACTACGATGGCACTCCAGTGTACTTTACCTCCACGGGTGCTCCCTGCTGACTATACTTTTCATGCTCAGGCCGATCCAGGAGAGTACAAACTTGTGAGCGAGCAACCCTGGCAAAGGCCGCTCTATGTTTCTTCCAGAGGCTCTCATAGTAAGGTGAAATTTGCGATTTAGAATATGTGTGACTGGCCTGCCCATGCTTCCCTGCCGTCAATCAGCCTTTAATCAAATGGCTACCCCCTGAAACACTTGGTACTAGCAATTCGAACAGTTAATTTAGCGACCCTTAAAATGAAGATGGCTGCGGAGATATGGTCAAGAAGTTATATGGAAAATTCCCATTTGCACGTCAGCTGAAGAGCAATTGCTTGGTAACGCTATTTGCAGTTCTCCCTGCATGACACGCTCGCGAACCCAGAAAACCCACCTAACTCCGATTCTCCGAAGACGGACTGGGTACTTTCTATCACCATTCGTATTAGCTCATATATTGACCCTGTGAGAGTGAGTTCGATATACAACAATTTACAGTGAAAACTCGGACATCCTGACGCTGGGTACGAAGGGTTATTGCTCTATCTCCATGGAGAGCATTAGGGTGTATCGCGAAGCCCAGAACAGGCAGGGGGAGGCCCGATACCCTCGTTCATGTTGATACATACTGAAAAGGCGGTATACTTAAGGTACGGAACCTCATTTACAACTTTCCTAATGTGGAATATACAGGGTTAAACTCTTCACCTGCCTAGATGATCATCGCTGTCTACTATGGAAAGTATGTGGTAAGAGATCAGTGGGGATGGACGGCTCTCATTGGGGTTGCACGCTTGTTTGTCTTTCGGTCGTCAGCTGGTCTCTCGAACCAGAATGATGTCCGTAGCACCTAATGCCATGACCACATGTCACAGTTACGCGCTGGGGCTCATCGAATTACGCCGGGCATTTATACCGTACCCAGTGACCACCAGGATAGAGATTGCTTATAAGGCTAATTTTCCTACGTGTATATTCGATTTTTTTTATTGACGTGGTTCAGTTGCTTAGCAAGAAAGCATGAGGGAGTCATGTCGCATGACTCACTGTGGGCTTGACGTTGCAGTTATGGAATTTGTAGCAGCTCCCCTACTTGTCTTCGAAATTTGCCCTGAGGCGTCTAACGATTGCAATGTGTTCAGTGTATCCCTCAGTGAGGTCCTCTAATGGAAATAAAGTACGGTGTTCGCAATGCTGAAGATGTTCGCATATATCACTCCCTGGCACAATTTACCCAAGGCAATGTGTTGCATCTGCTATGCTCAGATAATCGGTTGACCAGATTCAACCTTAATGATGGCGTTGAATATCTGACGCATATCGCCGGCGTGCCCCTCCTAGAGCCCTGGCTGGACTGTTTGTCCACTATCTGCAGGCCAAGGGCCTTATGGCAATACATTCTTCATACTGCTTCCCAATATTGACTGTCCGTTCCCAATGTTCACGGGACCAGAGAATCGTGAAGTTGTTAGTAGAAGTACAGCGTGTTTTCCGGAGCCATCTGTTGAATGCCTCGTGCAGATCCATAAAGGCGTGGACACCCGCTTACTCGTCCCACATCTATAATTAGAGCAAGTGCCAAGAAGTAACCGGGATCCTTTCTATTGGCCATGATCCTATACTCTGATGGTATTAACAAATGGCGAGACAAAGTGAGCAGTATTAGGGTATTTTTTATCTAAAATGACTTGGGGGAACGGTAACAGCATATCCTATGGCCCACTATTGCCCTAGTCCAAGGGGGGCGATTCTGTTTTGATCTCTACTGTCTATAGAATTTAGGCCACACCAAGTGTATCACAGACATCGGTAGCTTATTTGACGAAGATGTTTTTTAAGAGGTAGTGCGAGATCAATACTCATGCCCTTGAAGTACCTTTTGCTTCGGTTTAGATATTAATCCAATGCAGAAGTAAAAATCCCTCCAAGTGGACATGGGGTGGAAACCAAGGCGCAATTTCCCAACAGCCCCTGAGGACCGCGTAGGCTTCAAGCAGGTTTACCGCAACACATTGGATCATCGAAAGAAGACGTACTGAAGAGGGTCGATGTAGGCGTGTATAAGACTGTGGACTCCTGAAAATGGTGCTAAGCGTAGTCCATCCTTAACGGAGTCTTTTCGAGTCTCTCTGCCCATTAGATGGCGTCATTTTATGAACTATTCAAATTTCATATGTTCCATGGGTAAATTGGTAACGCGTGAACTGAACTGAGCTAATAGTGCTGTCGAGGAAGTCCGATTATCCCTCGTTATGTGCTCCCGTTTTATCAGACGTACGAAGAGTGTTCGAGGACATTCCCGATTGTGAGGAACTAAAACCTAGACACCATACAGGGAAGGATTACAGGTGGGCGGCATAGAAGGGGTTGTGTATAGTACTACTGACACCCGTGAGCGGAAACTTCAATAGGTGTCTATTCTCTACAATCCCATGAAAAGCGTTTCTACATTTTTTAATCAATTTTATTCGCTTGAACTGCATCAGTTCAACTCGTTAGGCGTGTCTGTCAGTCCCGAGAGCTCAAAAGAGCGTATGTCGGTTACACCTGGTGTGGTTCAGTTCATTTTTCATTATCAAAAGTTGGTTCAGCGTGCGGGTCACCGTTACGCTTCATTCCTGTGGCGGGAGATCAACTGTTCGCTCTGCGATGTGGGTCAACCTGCTGTGCGTGTTCTGCGAAACAGTTGGTATTACCGAAACTGGTTTACTAACCGGGACCTGTCTTCTGCTCCCAAAGCCCCACGTTCTGTGACCCTCATTAGGAGAACCGGGTTGAAGTTTAGTTATGCGGACATACGCTAAATGAAAGAGACTTTGGAACCCGCATCTCTTCTGCGGTCCCACCGTTGCTGACTAAGGATCCATGAAACAACCTTTAGCCAGTTCCCTGGAGGGAGATAATAGGGAAAGAGGGTGTCATGGGTCTGCCGACTCATCGAACAGCACGCTCTAGGTGAAGACCGGCGATGTGAGGGACCTGCGTAAAGTTAAAGAATTCTATTCTCCAGAATCACATAAAGTTGCTATACGTCACATCCATATTACACTTAATACGCTGTTATATCTGCTTGCATGATCTGAATCGTTATATGTACCATAGCTATCTTGTTTACAGTAAACCCGGATAATGGTGACGTCTCCTTGTGGTTTCAGTGTAGGACAACAGGCAATGGGTTAGTAATCACTATTTGGCGTTGAGCGAAGCTCGTTGTGGCGGGGGCATTTTCCGTCAGATGCATTTCTTCTCTTTCAGTTCAAGCTATTTTTGGTAGTTTGGATTTTGTACAGCATCGTCTACGGGGATGCGTAGATCTACAAGGATGGGCTAGGTTACTGGTATACCCCTCCGACCCCGATGATATTTTTTCGTTCAGGACTCATTGGACGACCCTCACCACTAGTTAGTCCTTGACCGTTCAGCGAGCCTTGGCCGGACTCCAGAGACGCCAGCTGGCGCCATGAACCTCCCACAGCGAACTTTTCTAGCGGTTTTGTCTTCGAATGAAGTGGCGCCTTAACAGGGGACTCGTGGTTACTAAAAACTTTGAGGTATAGGCACAAGTTACGTCACGAGACAACGCTATGCGTAAAGGTAGGCGGACCTCCCATGAGGAGGGCGTTAGTTCTGGCGTCGTTCTCGGCGTGAGTGTCCTCCCAGTCTCCTCGGTTACCTGATCGTCTGCCGAGATAGGGTTGTTAGACTGCTTTGGTTGGGGGGTCCCGACCAGGGTATGGAGGTCCACAACCACAACTGGTTGACGCGCCTTGGGTATGGGATGTGGGCAGGACTGATAGCACGAGCCCCAAGTGTGTGTTTCAACGGTGAGGCCTAAACGCCACCTGTCACTAGGAACCGATTTGTTTATCTTTGTCAGTTTTTGTAAAACATATAAGATGCCAGAAGACAGGTATCGAAGTTTTCCTGATATACATAATGTCTTTCCGGATATACAGGTTGTACTGGCATAAACGAAGTGTTCGGGCCTTTTTTTATAAGAGTACATATCGTGCGTGATTTAAGCGTACCATCCTTGTGCATTTTAGTGGATATGTTCATGATGTTTTAAGAGCATGGCTGTTATACTCTTATATACACCAAATACAAGAAACTTTCCTCGACTATAATTCAGAATGTGGTATAAAATTTTTTCATATTTTTCTCACTTATCTTAAAGTATCATAAATAGGTAACTGAGATTCTTACCATTTCTAACCGGGCTGGTGTTCAAATAAGACCTAAGCAGATTATGTTAACATCCCGGGTTGAATATAGATTTTGCGAACTGTGTATCAACACTGTGTATTAAACGTAACTCCTTAAGTTTACTAAAAACATATAGTACACCAAAGTCGAGCGGTGTAGTAGGCTAGACACGGACGTCCGACCAAATAGCAAGGCAGGATTTTTAAATGCCAATAGAAAGGCAGAGTTAAGCATTCTCTCAGGCTGACTTCTGGAACACCCGGGCGAGTGAGTGGCCATTTATGTCGAAACAGAGGTAACACGGGAATTTAACCCGTCGTCAAGATTTCGTGGACGAAAACGACGAAGAGGTTCTTCGTAACAAAGGGTCCATGTAAACAAATCAAGTCTTAAACGTATGACTTGTCGATAATTTGTCAATCTCGCTTATGACTATACATGAATCCAATTTTTCGCAAGTTATGCACGAACATGTGAGCCCCATGAACATGTGCTCATATCTTTTCGTGTAATCGTTAACTTCAGGTTGACCCTGACAGCTCCTATCACTAAGAAGAAATGGCTGATGCATTTGCAACAAAGCTCATTTATAGAATTTTTTAACAAACATCATGATATCTGTCTCTACGCCAATCATATAGTACTGAAGGTCGGTGCCAATACTTGCCGTAATGAAATAACAAACCGTAGTATTGTTACTTTCAGCTGTCATCAAAAATGACCCATTTTTTAAAACGGATTATTAGACGAAGCGAACAAAAATTAACTTCATTATTAGTATTGAATTTGTCAACACATCTATGTGGTTACATTGTGTTTTTTGAATGAAAGAAAAATTGACAATAATAAAGACTCAGTGTGTCTTGTTAAAACTTTGTTTAAGGGTTAAGTTTATGATATAATTAAATCTACATTATGTTTCGACGGTGCTTACCGAGTCCTGTCGATCCGTGTATGGTTCGCCCTAATTGGTGGTTGACAATCGGTCAAGTGTTGAAAGTTACGGACATCTTTTTTAACAAGTATTGCATGTTAACCTTATACGGACAAATTTATTGACTGCCACCCAAACCTGATCATATTTTCATCACAATTCATATTAACCCTCTTTATGTCTCTGTCAAGTGAGTGCTCATGTTCAGAAAAATCCAAAAAAACAATGTTAATGCCTGAAAAAATGAAAGTAGCAGTGACTGGAGACCATCCCCTACGTTTCGAGGAAGAATCAAGAGGTATGCGCTGAGTGTGGACATGTAAGGTATGTCCAATCCTAATTAAGATTTGAAATAAACTATTTTCAATATGTGGTACCAACTGACATATTTTTGAGAACAAATTTGGATTTACCCATTTTTCAAGCTAGTGACAAAGTACACTTACAAAACCCTCGGGGACTACATAATCAAGGGCTAAGAAGACTGCACAATTCTCATGTAATTGACGTTACAAGTGACGACTGACATTCTTTTGTGTGAAGGCAAATACCAGTGCTAGAGACCAAGCTGAAAAGGCTCGACAGGAATAAATAATAATTTTTCTTAATATTCATGTCCGCATATTGTGGGGTGGTGCAAGATTTTGTGTGAATTTTTGGGATGAAGTGTTGCGTGGGCGTTAAGTATACAATGTAAACCCTAAAGCGCAGATGTAAATTGATGCATGTAATTGATATGTTTGAAATACAGACGCTAGATCTTCTTACATCCATTTACGTTTGGATGATGTTTTGGTTGAGTTTTTTTTTTTTTTTTTGCTACGGATAACTTTTTTTAACTCCATACCTTATCTGAGTCTTCTTTTAGCGTTGCTAAATTGGTGGGGATACTCCTAACAGTATCTGTTAACTTCCATTTTTCCTCCTTGTCCCTTGTGCTGTCC
>CAJDSM010041312.1:0-28319 GCA_903981925.1 Ostrea lurida | reverse complement strand
ATTTAAGATAAATTACAACCATTTTCATTCTGGCATTTACATGCAGTAATCAACACTTTACTAAAGTAAACCACTGTAATATAATTTTTTCAAATGCACTATGCACCAATGGGATACAAAATTCACTTAAAGTAGCTACTTTTTCCACCTATGCATAACTTACTGCCTCTATTGTAGTCCCATCCTCCTCCATAGTGTAAACAACTTGAATTTACACTATGTAAATGCTAAAGAAATAGTACTCATGTGGTTCTGAAGAAACCTTTTTTAAAAAGCCTTTTCAAATTTATTCCTACATAAAACTTGAAACCAAATTTCATGCAAGTTTTTTCCTTGTAGAGTGGTGAACAGACAACCAAACATAAGGGGTGTGGACCTTCACTTAAACAAACTTGAATCCCCCTTTTATCTCCTTTACTTTATGAATCTTTGGACTCGGATTGGTTCAAATTGACCCTACAGTTTTATAGAACATTGAAAACGGGAAGTATACAGTTCACAGATGGACAGACTTTCAATGAGAGCTTATTTCTGCTTTATCTTATGTGAACAATAGAGCTCACTTGTGCTTTATCTTATGTGAACCATAAAGAAATATCCCTTCTTACTTGGTCTCTACATCCAGCTGCTCCTCCAGATTAGAAACTTTGCCCTCCAGGGCAGCAATGGTGGCCTTGGTACGAGTGCGGATCTGGTTCTCGAGTTCAGCTAACTTTTCTTTCAAATCTTTGTTCTGCCTCTCCAGTGTTGATCGCTGACTCTCCATCTTCTGGGTAAGGGACCTCTCCGTGTTCAGTTCAGTGGTCAGCTGTTCAACCTAAATTTAAAAAAAAAAAAGAAATGTAAAAATGATCCTAAAAAAGACTGAAATAGGAGTGAAAAGGGCCAAATTCTGAAATACTATTCCATTATTAAACCAGACACTACTTTTAAGAATCAGATGATTTTGGGGGTAAAATGTGGTGAAAATCGTTCAAAATTGGAGTTGTCTCGGGAGCAGCATGGCTCATGATTTAGAACCATCAACTTACATTACAAAGGAAGGCTTGAAATTATTTCTCATGACTTCAAACTACCTTCATCTATTTTGTAGCAAAATTGGTTAAAACTTGGGATGTCAATGAAATTTTATTTAAACAATCAACAGTATTTCTCAAGAATGTTAAGCATATAAAAATTCACCTGGTTCAATGCTTTGCGTGCTTTATCATTCAACATTTCACTATTGCTCTGCTCTTCCTCCAGCTCCTCCTCAAGTTGTTGGAGCCTGGCATCCATACGCCTCTTCTCCTCCAACAATCGCTGATCTGGAAAACGTCCAAGGTTTTTATTATTCTTAGCAAATAACACTCACCGCCAAATGAATTTGTCTATAAATCATGCGGAATCATTTCAGTGTTTACCATGTTGTATAATCATGCGGATGGTTGCAGTGTTTACCATGGTTGTATAACCTATGGGAATGGTGCAGTGTTACATGATTGGTATACCATGGGAATGTCATGTACATGTGTATAACCATGGAATGCGTGCCAGTGTTTACAGATGGTATAACCATGGGAATGGTTGAGTTTAACTGTTATGTATAAATCATATGGGAATGGTCAAAGTGTTTAACATTGGTATCATGGAATGGTTGCACGGCTTTACATGGTATTGATAATCATGGAATGGTGCATGCTTACATGGTTGGTATAACCATGGGGAATGGTGCAGTGTTTACATGCTGTATCAACCAGGGATAATGCTGCAGTGTTTACATCGGTAGGCTATAAACCATGGAATCGTGCAAGATTTACATTATTGATTAACCCATGACAATGGTGCATTGTTTACATGGTTGTAATAATCATGGAGATGATGCAGTGTTTACATGGTTGGATATAATCCATGGGATGGTGCGTTTTACATGGTTAGTTATAACCATCGGAAATGGTTATGCAGTGTTTACCATGTTGGTCTAATCATGGAATGTGCAGTGTTTACATTTGCAATCATGGATGGTCCTTGCAGTGTTAAATGGTTCGATATAATCATGGAACTGGTGACAAGTGTTATACATGGTTGGTTATAATCATAGGGAATGTGCAGTTGTTTTACATGTTTATAACCATGAATCGGTGCAGTTTTTACATGGTGGATTATAATTCTGGAATGGCTGCCAGATTTTACTATGGTGATTAACCATGGGAATGTGCAGTGTTTACATGGTAGGTTATAATTCATTGAACGTCTCGCAGTGTTTACAATGGTTGATATAAACCATGGAAATGCGCTTGCAGTGTTTACATGGTTGTATAACCATGGGAATTGTGCCAGTGATTTATCTTTGTTGATCAACCCTGAATGCGATGCAGCTGTTTACCCATGGTTGGTTATAATCATGGGGAATCGTCATTGTTTACTATGGTAGATATAATAACGCAATGCTTTGCAGTGTTTACATGGTCTGTCTATAATCATTCATGGCAATGGTGCAGTGTTTACATGGTTGCACTACATATCTACCCAATGACAATAATAAAAACCTTTGATCTACGTTAAAACTTTTCCTTTGCATGATTCAGGCCCTACATCTCTTTATTTTACATCTCCATTTCAATACTTTACACCAAAAAAAAAAAAAATCAAACAATATTTTCCCACCACACTTGAGTCTAGACTACCTTCAAAGTCCCATCTAAACTGAAATCTCACAAATTCAATCAAGTTTGCCCGTTTATAAAATAAAACTGGTGATTAAATCTGTATATTGACCTATGAGTGCACCCAAACTTTGCTTATTTCACTACTTCTACAAATAACTCTTTCATGAGAATTACTTTCCATTGGCCTTTCTACAAAGTATGCTGTTCGAGGTCTTTCTTCCATTTCCCAATAGTGTTGTCAACTTTAGTTTACAAGTACGTTATTTGTGATCTCTGTACATATCTGAACACTTACTTTCCGGTGGTGTTACTGCTGAGTTCGTCCTGGAGTTCATCTCGCTCCGCCTCAGCATTACGTTTGGCTTTCTCAGCTGCTGCCAGATCCTCCTGAAGCTGTAGAACATCTGCGTCCAGAGATTTTATTTTGCGTTCATTTTCCTTCACTGAAACTTGCATTTCTTCTTTGGCTATTCTTGCTTCATCCAATTCTCGCTGGTTTTCTTTCATTTGTGCTTGAATGCGACGAAGTTGTTTTACAGCATCTTCTTTCACCTTGTTTGCCATTTCTACTTGTTGCATAAAGTCTTTCAAGTCATTTTCTAGTTTCTTGCGTCCATTTACTGCTACTGCCTTCTGCTTCCTTTCATCCTCCAGTTCAGCTTCCATATCTCTAAGCTGGTAGCAATGGAAAAACATTGTAAGTAGAGAGAGAAAGTATATAGACAAAAATAGAAGAAAAGCATCAGAAACTATCAACTTTTCCGTAAGTGCTAGTTTTGAGTTTTGTAGTGTAATACACTGAGACAATATATATAGCATTGTAACATCCAATGAGTCCCATGGGCTGCAATGCTCACTTGATCAATTGAAATTTCCATGTCTACTATTCAATTCAAAACATGGCTCCATTCAAATTATGGTTTCATACTGGCTACAACGAGTAAGACCTCACCAACATTTAACTGATCTGTCTGAGAGTGACATGTGACTGATCTGTCTGACAGTGTCATGTGACTGATATGTCTGTGACATGTGACTGATATGTCTGTGACATATGACTGATCCGTCTGAGAGTGACGTGACTAACCTGTCGAAGGAGAAGTTTCTTTTGGTCCTCCACAGCCTCGTCCTTGCCCTGGAGCTCTCTCTCCAACTGAGTCTTCAGTGCTTGCATGTTCACTTCCAATCTCAGCTTGGCGTCCTCTGAACACTGTAGCTCATCCTCCAGCTCCTCAATTGTATTTCTCTGCTCCTCAACCTGACTCTCCAGTGTCCTCTTGGCCTTCTCCAAATCATGTACCTACCAAATTAAAACTGATATACTTAGTTCTATACATAAATCTAATATCTAAAAATTCCTTTAAGGTATGTTTGAACAAATACACGTTCAAAATTCCTTTAAGGTATGTTTGAACAAAGCCACGTTCGGGGAATAAGTAAGGAATTTTTAGATATTAGATTTATGACTCGTCGATGCAGGATTACAACGATAGAAGGCCTCAATCATGCGCAACTTTCCGTGCGGCGAAAATTGAAGGTTTTTATAAGGGGTGGAACTGTAGCTCTCTGATCTGTCCCAATATTTTTTTCAGAGAGCTAGTTCTGCAGCTCACTTTTAATATCTATAATGTTTAACTTGTTTAATTGTAATGGTCAGCAAAAATCTAAATGTAAGTTGTCAATTACAAGAGAGATATAGAGCTCAATTATGTTATGTAAAGAAGGATCATGCGATGTTTTAATGTGCTAGTTTTGTTTAAAGCAATCTAATATGTAAACAAAAACAAAACATGAGCCTTGTTTACAAAACAAAGAATTTCAAGTGCTGTATCTCACTTGCAACTCAACAACTGACATACATTTTTGCTGATCATTACAAATAACTTAGTTGGGCATTGTAAACATTAAAAATAGGAAAATAAAATCTGAAAATTTTCAGTTGAAATTGTGTCCATGCCCTTATAAAGCATGTGTTAAAGAATAGGAGGAATGACGAGCCTTACATTCTTTCCAACATCTGAGCTGGCCGACACCATGTCCTCGAGCTCGCGCTGAGATGTCAATCGTCCTTTCTCAGCTTTCTCGTACATATCTCTCATCTCCTCGAGTTCCCTCTGTAGATTCATGATCTTGGTCTCTTTCTCACGAGCTTCTCTTTCCACATTATCACGTTCGGTAGCAAGTCTGAAAGTTTAAGATGAAATTTATCAGGGTACCCAACTTCACTAAAATTTCCACTCGTCATGTGCGCTCCTTAAGTTTAATATTTAGAAGTCTACAGCTAAATTTGTTTCCTACAATCTGCAATACTTAGTACCAGTTGTCACTAGGAATTTTTCATGGCTCTGCTTATATATCAGTGTAGTGCACAAAGACAGTATTCCATACCTTTGTGAAACAGCTTTTTCATCAGACAGCATTTGATCGAATTTCTTTTGTTTTTTGTCCATGTTAGATGTTGCCGACTTCTGTGAATCCAACTCTACTGTTAAATCTTCAACCTGCAAACCAATTCAAATCCGGTTCATTATAAGGTTCATTTACTTATTTAATTAATGCATGAATAATACTGTAAATTCTATACATGGTGGGAGTACCTACACACAACAAGAATCATGTTACAGTGTGAATTCATTATAATTTCAGGTACTATAGTGTTTTTGTCATTGAGCCGGACCTTAGATCAAGTGGTCAACAAAGAAATTCTTTATTCAAGTAGAAAGAATAAAGGGTACTTTTCATACCAACAAAAAAATGTGTGCTATAAGCATACCAAAGAAATTACAGGTCCATGAAAATCAAGACCATGAAGGTCCCTACCTCTGCCTGCAGTTTTTTCTTGGATTTTTCTAATTTGTCTGCGGCGGCTCTGGCCTCCTCGAGTTTGCCTGACAGGGCCTCCACCTCCCTCATCAGCTTCCTTCTCTGTTCCTCCGAGTTCTCCACATTGTGTGCATCCTCCTCCGATTTCTTTCGCAGCTCACCAAACTATATTCATATTGATTGAAATACATGATCAGAATTCACCAAAATGATAAAGAATAACGCTGACTATTACTTCATCTTTTAGAGGTCCATTAGTATTCTATTTTCATATCATAAATACGGTATGTGCAAATATCCCACTTAAACATAGTCATAAACTATGAAGTCTGATAAAAAAAAAAAATTCCATGTCCAAGGGTCATAATTTTGCTTCACAGTATGTCTATCTAAGCAACACTTTTCACTTCAATTGTAATGCTACATGCAATTCTGTAAGCATATCAAACCACTGAGATCTAAGATATAGAAATTCCTAGATTAACTTTTAACAGAGGAGCTGTACTACTTGAAATATGGATATTAAACCCCAGCCATTACAGTTATACACTACCTTAACTTGAAGGTCTGCAACTTGTTTTTCCAACTGCCGCTTATTTTCCTCTTCTTCCTCAATTCGCTCATTTAGACCAGTAATATCATCAGTAGCTTGTCGGAGTTTAGACTGAGCCAACAACTTAGCTTTGGTCTCATCACTAGCCAGTTCCTGTAATGGTATCCATTTAGTTGCTTACATTGATGAAAGACACCATACAAATGCCATCATTTCTAGTGTAGCTTAAAATCTGATTTATTCCGTGGGAAGTTCTGTTCCATTTACTGCTTACCTGTGCATCGACAAGCTGAGCATCTAGGGAGCTGAGCTTCTGGCTCTGTTGTATGTTCTTAAGTTTCTCCGCTCAAGTGGTTATTAACCCACTTTCTAACTCAGCCATGAAATATTCATTTTTAGAAGAATGTGCTCAATAGTGGTTTTTATTAACAAACTGTCTAATTTCAGCCTGAAAATATTCAGTTTAGAAAATCGTGCTCTAGTGTTTACTAACACTGTCTAATCAGCCCTGAAAATATTTCAGTTAGAAAATGCTTTTCGTTCTCCTACGTAATAGACCAAGTTCCTTGCCAATATATATTTCACATATGATCAAATCGACCTCATTAAACAGTAATGGTGCTCCACTTACACTCAGTTTTGTTGCCTTATCTGATGAATCTCCTCTACTACGTTCCGTTTCCTGCAGTTTAATAACTGCTTCCTGGAGTTGTTGTTCCACTTGCTTACGCTTCCTTTCAGATTCGGTTTTGGCCATTTGTACAGATTTAAGATCATTACATAAGTCTTGATTCTCAGCCTCCAGTGTCTGCTTGGCCTTTTCCAATGTTTGTTTATTCTGAAAATACGCATGCAGGTTTCACACAACATGTTCAGCAATAGTACATTATATCAATGAATATCAATACAGAAGTTATATACATTAAGATTGACAAGTACACAACACTAGGTGTAACCTTTTTAACATTGTCCAAGTCTTCGTTTAACTGATCCAGCTGATGTTGGTACTTGTGTTTAAGGTCATGTGAAGCGGATTCATGCTGTTTCTGACTGGATTGGAGAGCTTGCTTGAGATCTCGGAGTTCATCCTCTCTCTTGGCCCTGATGTCCTGAACAGCTGCTGTGGCATCAAGGTTCTCCTCTAACTCAGTTTTCAGAGCCTCCAGTTCCTAAAAAAACAACACGGTCAATACTGCAACATGCAACAGACATAGTTTTTTCAGTGTTGAGGAGCAATGGATCCCTCTCTTACTGTTTTGATATACTAACTTACCTCATTCAGATCTCTCTTCAGTTTCTCTGCCTTATTTCTCGATTCCTTTTCAGCATCCAAATCCTCTTGTAACTCTTGCATTTGCGTCTGAAGATCTCTAAGCTGTTTCTGGAATGTACTCTTGGCAGCTCCTTCTTCTTCAACTCTGCAATACAGAATTATACACATTTCTGATAAAAAAAAAGAAAACCAGAATGTTGGTCAAGTTGTCCGGTTCCGTTCCAAATTTTTGTTGTCTACTCATCATTTTAATATCCCGATTACCTGAAGTGTCGCTTAAAACTCCCTGTATGCTAATATTGAAACTTTGCAAAAGAAAAATGTCACAAAAAATAGTAAATGACACCAATAAAAAAAATTATTTTTCTAAATTTTCTGTACTGGGGCATGCCAAAAGCCTATGGCTCTAAGCTAGGGCAACTAGTTATCATCTCACTCATGCCTTTAAAGAGGTTCTAGGGTGATACGGTTTTTTTTTCGGGAAGCGTATTTTTTTATTTCTACACTTGAAAGAAAATCGGGAAATTAAAAAGAAAAATTTGGGTTTTCATGCTTTGTTTTTGAGCTACAGCGTATAACGATGACCTTTGCACTTAAAATTTACATCAAGATTTATTCATTTAAACTCCATTCATATCTGTTGGTGTTAAACAAACATAAGGAATGTAAATCAATCATTACATGAAATAATACTATAATAATGTTTTCTTACAATACAGATATAAAAAAAAAAGATTGGATAATAAATAATGACCTTTCTGCACTTGATAGCCGAAAAAACGATGATATCGGAATACAGAGTTAAACAAGAGGTATTGTGAGCAATACTCACTAAGGATACCCCCCCCCCCCCCCCCACCCCCCCCCCTTGCTCTACCCCAATCTCCCGAAATATTGTTAACTGTTCAAGAATTTAAAATAGAAATCAATATCACTCTTTATGTCCAAGAGCTTGACCTTGACCTTTTACCTTTTGAACCCAAATTCAATAGGAAACATCCTTTGACTCAGGACAGTTCATTTGTATGAAATGGTGATTCTAGGTTGAAAGTATTAAGCTCTACAGCCCAAAATCAATGTTCCGAGTGCGTTGGCTTGACCTTTTGACCCCAATATTCGATAGGGAACATCTTCGTCCCTTAAGTAGTCCATATGTATGATATGGTGACTCTAGGTGGAAAGGAAACAGCTTTAGAGCCCGGAAAACCATTTGCTACTTCATTGTCCAGTGTGCTTGACCTTTGACCTTAGCCCGAAAATCAATAGGGAACATTCTCGTCCCTAACTAGTCCATAATGTATTGATATGGTGACTCTAGGTGCGAAAGGATAAACTTAGAGCCGGAAACCATATTGCTACTTCATTGTCCAGTGTGCTTGACCTTTGACCTTTTGACTCAAAATCAATAGGAACATCTTCATCCATTGGTAGTCCATATGTGCAATATGTACTCTAGGTGAAAAGGATAACACTTTAGAGCCCGGAACCATTGCGTCTACAGACGGACGGACCGACAACCGATTCCAGTATACCCCCCACAACTTCTTGCGGGGGTATAAAATACATTTCAGGAGTGATGGTCAATTTCTTAAAATTCACATGATATTCAGAATCTTGTCTCAAAATTAAAATGTAATTTTGAAAAGTGGAGGATTTCGGTCAAATTTTTAAATATTTGGCCAAAATACTGATATTTTGCACAGAATTTCGAGTAAATGAATTGGTTTTTTTAAAAATATGTATTCTGTTTGGAAAAATACTTCAACAAAATTAATAAATAACAAATATTTGAACTAGTTCCAAGTCTCCTCTACTTGTATTCATTAATTTTAAACTGTAATATACGAATAGGTTATAAAAATAGATGGATTGAAATAGAAAAGTTAAATCGTGCTTTTTATTAATCAATCCTTTCGCCCACAAAATATAGTCCCTACCAAACCCTTTCAAAATCGAATTGACACAATCTTTTTCAACTGGACAGGTTCATTTGTAAATGTGTAAATATTTGCACTGATGGGGTCAGTATTGAACCAGTAAATTACTTAGTGATAGAAGTCCTGCGCAGTTGTTCTCAAAAGCTCAGCCTACAACCTCCTTTAAAGAGTTTATGTCTATCAATGCATTTCATTAAGCCAATGGCTCTAAGCTAGGACAACTGGTCATCATTTCACTAATGCCTCTAAATCTAGCCCTGCATTTCATTAACGTGGTTCCATGACTTACTTCTGAAGCGTGAACTGCACCTCTTCCTCTCTTTTAGACAGAATGCCCTGAAGTTCTTCTACCTGCTGTCTCTTCTCCAGTAGCTGTTCTCGCAAGTCATTTAGCTCAGCCTCGAGGCGTCTTTTTATTTTTTCCAATTCTTGTCGAGCCTTAAATTAAACATGAAGACAATGAAGTACATTTTCAAACAGTAAGAGATATGCAGTTATCACTAAACATTGCTCTAAAAACAGTAACAAGTATACAACATTAATCAGAAAGGAATAGGAGCAACAACAACCAAAAACCAATCCTGAATTCTATTATTTTTTGATTTGTCAAATACTCATTGATCTCTTTGATGAAATACTGAAGAATAGCATAGAATAATCTTTTATATTATTCAACTGTACAAAAATCAACACAAACTCTGTCAAATACTGCGAAATGAAAAGGAAATTAATTTCTAGCAAACTTTTTTAATATCAATTTGATCACATGAAAAAATATTGACATTTGTGACTACAGAAAATAATAATTAAATTTATCTTGTATATTCCAACTACTACTTTATGAAGCTTAAAATTACAGACTGAAATGAGGCCAAATTAGATGGTTAGGGTACCCATTTCTTTCAGACTGAACATTCAAATTACCTGTGTCTCTTTTCTTAAGCGTTCTTCTAAATCAGCAATAATGGCTTCATATTTATTTTTCAGTTTTCCCAGTTGTTTAGCTTTTTCTTCCTCCTCCACAAGCTGGCTCTGAACTTCATTGTATCGTTCTTCTAAGGTGCGTTTTTCTTTACTTAATTTCTGGTTCGAGTCATCCTGAACAGCCAAATCTTCCTCTAACTTCTTAATCTTAGATTCAGCTGAAACTTTTTCCAACTGCAACTTCTGTCTAGCTTGTTCTTCGTCTTCTAATCTATTATTTAAAAAAAATTTATAAATCTTACAATTTATGAAAGATTCCAAATCCTGTCCATAAAATTTTCATGGATTCTTAATACAATGCACTGCTTCAGTGAATAAATTTTTCAAGATGTCAAAAATTTTTAAAATAGAAAGTTCCTTAAGATTCCTCATCTACAAACTTTTTCAGTGCACAGAATAACTAATTGTACATACTGGTCTTCTAAATCTGCAACGGTCTGTTGGAATTTCTTGCGATCATCAATTAATTGGTTACATTTATCCTCCTCCTCTTCAATTCGAATCTCCATTTCATGGAGAATTTCTTCCAATTCATCCTTCTTTGCTGCTATACGTCGTCTAGCCTACAATTCACAATGATAATATCAGTATATAAATCTTAACGATCAGAGGTCCTTTCCCTGTTGTAAACTGAGGACTATACACTCACCTCCTCGGACTCTGCTGCCACTTCTTCACTAGCCTGAACCTGCTCGGCCAGAATGGACTTCTCCTCAATAATTTGGGCATATCTTCGCTCTATCTCCTCATAATCAGCTTTCTGCTTCTCAAAGTTTTCCTTATATTTCTCCACTTCTTTTTCTTTTAGAGAGATCTTCTCCTCTTGACCAGTGACAGGCAAAAGGGGTTTCACCTACAGCAAAAAAAATGACAATGGTGTATTTTTCATCATACCGAAAAATGGTTTCAAGTTCTTTTTAGAGCGGCAGCAGCAAATGAATGTCGTTTTACCTTTGTAAACAATCTCCACCATGCCCAGTTGCGGAGTTTAAGGTAGGCTGCACAATTTCTCTGAATAACTCTGATTGCACTAAGCTGTTGTAATCGCCTCTGGTAATTTCTATATCACACAAAGAAACAAGGGTATTATCAATGGTATATAGTATGACCATTATCAACATTCGTGATCCAATTCAATTAAATGAACAACCAGTGCAATTCAACTTTTTTCCACATTGAAATATCAAATTAATATCGACACATAATCAATATCTTTTGTCAATCAGGTATAAAACATAACAAACTGTTGTGTTCAAAGGGCAGAATTTTGTAATACACCTGCAATAGCAACCACCTATTCAAGTCGGCCTATATAAACATTAGTTAATTTTAACCATTCAGTTCATCAAGTACAAAACTTGATCTAACATGGTCAAGGTAGAGAAAGAGACAGACGGACCAAAACAATATTTCTCCTGATCTTTGACCTCGGAGACATAAAATTCCGTGTGATTGTAATACCTTCTGGCTATTAAGCCTCTACACAGAGACTGGAACTGTATGATGATGTCTGTTAATTTGAGATCCCTCTCCTCCTCCAGATGAGCAAGTACACCAGCCCGGAAAAATATCTTACTCTGACCGATGCGGTACAGGTTAGGATCCAGTTCTAAGGCTGCAATCTAATACAACAGAAACATTTTAGTTTTCATCCTGTTCTAAATCAACATTTCATTTGCCAATATACTAATGCTACCAAACATAACACAATTTGCATTTAACTCAGATTCTGTACTTCTATTTATTGCCTACCATTCTTTCTACAGCTTTCTTTCCGTCCATGAATCCTTTAGGAATGCAGTTTGGACAGAGAATTTCGTATCTCTGACGGAACTCTTGGAACAGAATTCTGTTGGGGAAGCCTTGCCTACAGATCCTGATTCCTTCCAGTACACCATTACATCTCAGCTGCTCCAGCACAAGGGGCGAATCAATCTTGCCAGCCTTTACAACAAACAGAACAATCATGTTCAAAAGGACTAGAAATTCAAATTGTTTAGGATTATAATGTCCACAGATTTCCTTTTTAAATGCTACATACTCCCAATGATGGACTGACCTTTTTCTCATGATTTGGAATGATACACCTCACAAAGTTGGGGTTGGTGTTGCGTAGTGTGGCCATCAGTTTGGCTAACTGTTCCTTGTACAACTGACCAACAGTCCTGAACATTCCCTTTCTTGTTCGAGATCCAAACATAGTGTCTCCACCAGCGGTGGCTCCCATACCAACAATTTCAGCTGCAAAATGATGGGTATTATACTGTATATAATTACTGTGTTGCTAAGTCACACATAATCTATCTCGTAACCTCTCCACACATCACAAGACAATACCTGAAGAGCGGAATACACCTTCAGTAGTAGTTCTTCCACTGAATACAAACTCCTTGTAACTTAATTCAGAGTCTTAACTAAACTCCAAATATGCATAAATGCTAGGTCAAGATTTCAAAATCACTTTTGCCTTGCAAATTTGACCTTGGTAAACTTGACTTTGATTCAAGGTTCACATCTTTAGGTCAACATTAAACTTGGAAATCACACCATTTAATACTGGTAATGGTTGTAACCTGGACAGTATCAGTGTAATTATCACGTATCGATTTCTCAAATAACTTGAATTTTGTATTTGTCTACATACATGAATATCAAATGTCCTTCATTACTTTTACTGAATAAAATTCTAATTCATTTAAAACCCAAATTTTACCATCTTTCCATATTGCTGAGACAAATGGATCTGATGAATTCTGCATCAGAGACACCACATTTTCGTTCAGCGGATCCATGTTCTTCATTAACCATTGACTAGCAGAGTAATCCACCTTTAAAGGTAAAAAAAAATTTTTTTTTAATATTTTCATCCATGTCATTTTGAAAACAACTCTTTTCCATTTCATATTTTGCCTCTCGAAACGAATTGATTTGTAATAAAACTATTAGTGGTGATATAGCATTTTTTCTGATATCTGTAATCAATGAGTCATGTTGGTCAGGTTTTACTGATTTCCAAACTAAATGTACCCACCTGGCCGGCGTAATGAATAAGGCTGAAATCAGCATCCGCTCTGAAATCTGGTTTTCTGAATTTGGGATGTGTGGAATGTTGGGCCACCACTTTGTCAATGAATGTTTTGTCTGTGGCTTTTGGGAACCAGCATTCCTCATCCAGCAGTGCTAGGATACCCAGGGGCTGAAAATACAGTTTTGAAGTTTATAACATTTCCCTTGTAAAGTTTAGCAACGTTCAGCATGAATTTGTCTGCCCGACTTAAACACTGGGTAAAACAACTTGATCTCCAAAACATTTAATTAAGCAAAAATTAATGCTTTTTTTTTCCTTCTTTCTTTTGTTTTTACTTTTTCTAGAAGATCAATGGTTGGTTGAAGATCCAGTCCAAAATCAATAAACTTCCACTCAATGCCCTCTCTCTGGTATTCTTCTTGTTCCAGGATAAACATGGTGTGGTTAAACAGCTGCTGCAGTTTCTCATTGGTGTAATTAATACACAGCTGCTCAAAGGAGTTCATCTGCAAAACAATATCTCATTGTAAAATTGGGACAGGTGAAATCAAGTCAATATATGCAATTCACAGCCAATGCTTGTACCAAAGAAATAATACTTCCAGGAACATGTTCATCGTTTTATTTTTCAACATTTTTTTTCTCTGTGATTTATAATCTTGGTTTGTATGTACCAGTATCTGTTTTATACCAAATTATGTTGCATATTACATGTACATATATTTTATCTATTAAATAATAAATGGATGGACAACTTAGGAAACATCAAGCATTTGACACCTGAGTAAGACATGCCACAATGGAACATTCAACACACTCCTCTATTTAAGTCTTATCTTCTTCCATTAACAAAATATTGCTTACAGAAAAAGAAATAATACCATGCCGACATGCCAAATCAATTTGAATATTACCACTATATTCTATATCAAATCAGATAACACAACATAGCTTCTGAATTGTAAGTGGAACTATAAACTGTGCAGTCACTACCTTCTAGCTATTTTATACAGAACCACATCTGAATTGGTTCTGTATATATAAAGAGTCACAAACAATATTTTCTCAATGTTATATCTACTACATTGCATCCTAGAATTAGGGACAATGCATGCGAGGGAGTGGACCACTATCATTCGCCATTCACAAGAAATAACATATTGTCACTAATTTCAGAATTATGTTCCTATCCTTTTAAATTCTTCACCTGTCTGATTAGCTCAGTGGGTTATAGGATATGCAACTGCAATTTTTAGCTGAATGAGATACACTTTTCAAGTTCCAAAACCACATTACAACAAACCTATAATTTTCATTTCAAAGAATTCTGACAGATGTGTTAACTTGATCTGACTAATAAATTTACATTCCTCCTAGGCACCTGATCCCACCTCTGGTGTGTCCAGGGGTCCGTGTTTGCCCAACTCTTGTTTTTGTATTCTATTTAGGACTTACGAGATTGATCACTGTTCGTTATCTTTGCCTTTACATTCATATGGCTGATGCCAGCCAAAACTTTTTTTTTTTTTAAATGAAACAGTCATATTGCACAGAATGGTATAAATACTTCATTCTCGAATTATCCCCACACGATTCATCACATTTTTCATTATACTAGCACGTTCTATCAGGATCATCTTTCACGTGATATAAATTTACTGCATTAACGCTAGTTCTCACACCACAATCTGCCACCCTGTTTTCAATGTCCCTATCTGCATGTCCAATGTTTCACTAGACCACCAATGATCAGTAAAGCTGTTAGTCACCACATTAGATTACCAGTGAAATCCCACACACCAATAGGCCTAGTCGTCTTGGTAATTTAAAAGGTAATTGTTTGATAGGAATTAATGTTATTTTCCTTGCAGAGGAAATTTTGAATTTTATAAATATTGTATTAAAGTTACTTTAATTCCAGTTTTCAAGATTTGTTAACATGGGAACAATTGTGATGGTTTCAATTTCATGATATAGGAAAATTTAGTTTAAAAATTCCTATTATGAAACCGTAAATTGAAGCCATTGAACTATTTTCAATATATCTTCACTATGGGTTTAATTTTCAATGTAAAATATGCTTGAAAACTGTGTTACCTTTCTGTGATAGTAGAAATGATTATTAGCAATTATAATCATGTGAAAAGAATCACGAGACCAAATATAAAGGAGGGACAACAGAACATCTTCTACGTTTCTTATAAACTCGGTGCTTTTATCAAATATCTTAATACTACATTACAAACACTTTTCTGTTTCTTATTGATGTATTTTTTCAATTTGTAATGGTTAGAGAAAACCTAATTTTAATTAGATTGGAAATAAACTATACACTGTGTTTTCAAAATAGTCAAAATACATGTTTCATATACAGTAGTACGTCGTTATCTTGAACTCGATGGGACCATGAAAAAAGTTCGAGATATCCGTGGATTTGAGATATTGACAGTAAAATTACTAAGAAATTAGGTGGTTGGGACCTCCAAATTAGTTTGACATAACCATGGTATTCGAGATATCAGTGTATCAGTTGTAAAGGAGGTAGTTTTTATTTAACAGCTGATACATTTTATTATAGAATGAAATGTTTTATGTATAAACATGATGATCATAAATGTATTTTAAAGTGTCCAATGAAGTGAACAGCATAGCAATATTAAAAGTGTACAAATAAAGAAGGTAGTTAAAACAAATGTCATTTTAATTAAGTGCCATATTATGTTAGACCAGTCAATATATCGTGTGTACATGCAGTGGTAGGGTGATAGACATCTCTGTAGATGAGAAAGAATTCTGTGAGATATGTTGACAAGAACTACTAAAATTGTGTCGTGATTGTTGTTTCCGATTAAATCGATCTAAACAAGGAATTGAGAGGTATGTCAGTTTGGCATTTTAGGACAAATTGTTCCAGTATACATCATGAACCATATCATGTCTATTCTGTGTATTAAGCCTGGCCAATATGGAATTTTGTAAAGTCTATCAACTTGCTAAACCTTAGCACACAATGCTAATAAAACCATGATCCTAAGATAAATTGTACAACAAGCAATGAATTTCACATTTCATCAAGTTTATGAATTTCACATTTCATCAAGTTTATGAGTTTAACATGTCATCAAATTTATGAGTTTAACATCTCATCAAGTTTATGAGTTTAACATACATGATTAGTATGAATACTACATCTTCATATTAATCATTTTATTCAACAAAATACATATCAAACACACATTCCCACATTTCCCTCTATCGCAATTTATGTCACAACATTGCACTTTTTGTTTTTGTTTTTTCAAAAAATGGCCTTTGGTTTTTGGGTTGGTTTTTTTATTTCCCTAGTTGGAAAGAACTATACATAGATGATATGGACCTAGTTTGACCCTTTGATGTGTGAACATTCAAGTGAAAGCTTGAAATGTTTTTTTCAACAAGTCTCATGTTGTTGTATGGTTTGGGTTTTTTTTATTGGAGGGTGTTGGGGTGTTAGGTTGCTATCAGAAATATATGTCCAAAATATAACCTTCAAATTGTGAAAAATATCAAAATTCAACTTTTAGAATGACATACCTTCGGCCCAGGAGCCACATCACTAAACTGTGCCATTGAATTTCCCCCATGTAAAACATCCAATCCTAGTGACCCCAATCTTGCCATTGCCATGCAGGGCATGGACAAACTCAAGATTTTAACACTTTGTGGCCTAAACAAGACCCCAGGAGTTATGGTGGGAAGATACTTGAATCTACACTACATGATAGGATATCAATATTGATATACTGCACCTATGGTTCTTGGAAAAGATTTTTATTAAATTCTCCATTATATTCCTAGGAAGGAATTGTAGGGGACTAAAAATTGGCTCACATCAAATATATATAGTCTTTCCATCTGTCGTTATTCTAATTCAACCAAATCTTCACAATGATTTGACCTTTACTTAATTCTGGTTTAAACTTTGACTCTCTTCGTATTTTTCTGTGAACAACATCCTTCAATTTATCCACAGTATATGTGAACAAATTGATAAAATCATGCTGAACATCAGCAAAAACCACACAGAGTAATAATACAATCAACAGTACAGCTTTACCTTGCCCTCATTTGACTGCAGGTAAAAAGGTACATGCATACATTAGTTTGGGTTTCATAAATATACAAACATCAAAATTGATCTCCCACTTTCAATCATTCCTACACATTAGTATGGATTACTTTATTCCTATGACCATACATAATACTGCTATACAAGTTACGTTTCCTTGATTCCAGGTTAAAAACATTGTTGGAACTTTACTAAATATCCAAATCAATGTGGGATAATTAACTTACCTTGAATATTTCAAATCCAGCTATATCTAAAATTCCGATAAAGGAGGCTCCCTGTCTCTTGGTTCTGTCCAGAGATCTGTTGATTCTGGTCACAAGCCACCTGAACATCCTCTCATACAATGCTTTAGACATGGCTTCCACTGCAAACTCAACCTAATTTGATACATAGCAATTCATTAAACATTGTGAAAAATTTAAAAAAATAAAACAACAAAAAACTTGACATAAAATCATAAGACATCTGAGTCAACTTGTTTAAGACTTTCCTTTTGTTTATTCTAATAACAAAGTCAAATTAGTGTGCATGGTTAACATCTATTTCATTCCCCCAAAAAATCATTAAGGTGATGGTAAAAATGTTATTATGTTAAAAACATACAAGATAAAAATCCATGCATTTTCCTGCAAAATAGTCCTGTCTATCATTAAATTTATCTGTCCATTCATATCCACAACACCACACCAGTTTCCCCATATTTTTCATTTCCCTGTCTATCCAAATCAATGCCCTGCGAGTTAATGTTCATTTTCCTATCTATCCTGATCAACAACAAACCATCAGTTTTGACAATACTTTCAAGTTTGTTCTATGTTAATTTTTTCCCATTTCAATCAACAATACAATTTTTATTAATTTCCCTAACTATCCAAATGAACACACCACCCATTAGATTTGTGACTGTACCTGTTCTTTGGTCTGTGCCTTGGTGACTTGGTCTCTGCCAACCTTAATTTTTGGTCTGAGGAAAGCTTGTACAATGGATGTCACTGGTAGACCGAGAAGGTGGCAAGCTTTTTGTGCAACTTGAAATGACAACAGAATCATATTTATTATTCTGAATGACAGTTTTAACAATAATTATGTTAAACTGACATAAGTGAGAATTTGTAACTAATATTTGCAATTACCAGTATCATCAGGCAGAGAAGCTTGATCGGAATTTCTACTTTCCTGCTTAAACTGCATATTTCCAAACATGAGCACAGCTGACACTACTCTCAAAATGGCTGAAAGAGAAAAATGAAATTTGTATATAAATGCTAATGCTAACAGCTATACCAATAAGGCTTGTCCATCAAATGTTTCCTTACAAGATTGTTCCTCCGGACCAATGCCCATAATAGTCATGGCTTCTGCCGTGGATCGAAACTCGACTCCATCATCTACCCCAGTCAGAGGAATTCTGCCTCCCGATAAAAACCGGTAGTTTCTGATGTCATCCAAAAGGAAATCCTCTGTTGAACAGGAATAAATATTAAAGCAATTTATATTTACCAATTTTTAAATATTTCATACACTGCATAGTTCATCTCATGCCACGATAACATTCTCATTGTGCAGATGACGAAAGGTAAATTACACATACTCTTCTGTTCTGCAGAGGCACCAGCAAAGAACTGGTAGAAAATATGAAAGCATCTTTCTTGATCTGCTTGTCTAACAGCTCTTGACTTTTCTAAAAGATCTTGTACCTTGTTAAGGAAAGTACATGACTTGTATACAGTATATGTTCAGTCTATATTCATAAATCTAATGCTAATCAACTAGAGAAGTGAATGGACAAATCATTTCATTGTCTTGACTAGTTTTTTCTAGAGTATGGCAATATGTACTTCTACTTGTAGAGGTCTATAGACGGTTGTACTACATTTGCATGTCATTTGCAGCTCTAGTGTTGTTACGATTGTCGCCTACTATCGAAAAATTGTCGCTGAAAGCAGCACTTGGCGACAATCGATTATAAAATTTGGACATCGATTGTTGCTGACTATTCCAGATGACAGAAATAGTATAACTCACCGTAACAGTTTCAATATTACTTTAACTTAACCCTAACTTTCTCGTAACTTATAATGACTGACAAATATGAAGTAATGCTATGTCTTTACCCATATTCCACGTGTACGTTATTCAATATGCAACTTTAAATGGAAGTTCAAATAATCGATTGTGTATTGCCGATTCAATTAAATAATCGATGGTAAAATTAGGTCAGATTTTACACTACTCAGCTCTCTAGAATATAGTGGCCCCATGGGTTATGATTTAAACAATTTTTAAAATCTTTATTGTAATACTGCAAGGTTTGGCTTTTCTGGGATAGTGGCATTTGATATCATTTTCTTAGTATATTTATTTTCAACATTTCTTTTTTTTAATAAAGTCAAATGTATCTGACCCTGCCTTTAAACAAACTTTAAATAAGGATACAAATTCTGTCAAGTTTGATTTGAATATGTCAAAATTTTACATAAATACCTGCAGCATTTATATGCAAATTTCATAAATGAAAGAATTCAAGTCATCAAAATGTTCGATTAAACTGGAACATCATTTTTGAGATAACATACATATTCACAACATTACCGAAAATCACATGAAAAATTTATATTATGTTGCTTCCCCCCCCCCCCGCCCCCTCCAAGAAGCAATGGGACAGAATCTTTAGACAAAGTGCTTTTCTGTTGCTGTACATCACTGTTATAACAACTATAAAGGCTTCATCACTGGTGTAGCAATGCACCCTCATAAACTGTACACCAATTCAAAAGATACATGTTTCTATGTTGGCTCCTGATATGTATCCTGAGGAATCAAAGTTAATTCTGATGAATTTTCCCTGAAAGTACACAAAGATTCTAATTACAGATAAATATTGTAACACTTTCATAGTACAATTAATCACACACTATGGTTTCATTTTAAATTGAATACCAATATTTATTGTTCTTGTAGTTGTGCAAGACCTCCAAATAAAGCAATCAATTAAGGATATTAATGAAGAACAGGGAGTGTCAATGAAACTATCCATTTTTTGGACAAATCCAAAACAAACATTGATGAAACTACAGGATGCTTTTTCTACCATAATTTTCTTTCAAAATGTTAATGGTGCATGTTTTTTTTTTCTTTCTCTCAATACACTTTATGAATAAAAATATCATCTATGATTCCCCATTTTACAAGAACATACAGTTGTGCCTGTATTGGCCCAAAATAGAAAGTACATATAGGAGAGGCGTAACAAGAGCACTCCTTTTTGTGAAGGACTGCAAAGTGTGCAATAAATTAAATGTCCCATAATAATGTCTTTCACAATTGTGGGGGAGGTTTTAACTTTTACGTCAGATATCTAGGAATAAAACAACTTTTATAAATGTTGCACAATTTGTACAGGAACTAGCCCAACTCCTCACGCCCCCAAATAGCAGGACTATAGAATTTTAAATTTTTGTTCTCCTAACCCAACTAATTTTCCACTAAGAAATAAGATTCTTTGTTGAAAATTGACCATGCAGTTTCTGAGAAGTCAGAATATTCAATCAAATGCTAACAATCCACAAAGGACAGCAAAGTCAGGGTTTTTTTTCTCTTAATAAAAGCATATTTTTGGACCATATTACAATAGCAATAGTACCTTTTCTTTCAGTGGGACTTGTAAATGATATTTTGATATACTTTTCTGTTGTGTTCTATGACTTGCGAGTACTTACAAATCTAGATGAGTTGTCATTTTTGATGGTCTTGGCATTTCCAAAGGCCTCCAAAATAGGATTGGCCTGCAGCAGTTGATTTTCCAATTCTCCCTGTAAAAGGTTTTATTTCTTTGAAACATGATGTAATGTGAACTAATACAATACCATATGTAGCATAAAACCCCCATTACTGTAGCCCTATTCTGACCCTAGAGACTATAATTCCAACATGTTCTATACGAGGATGCTTGCATATTGTTTTCACAAGCTGTAGTAGTGCTGTTCTTGAGAGAACTGTAAATATACCAATAATTAGCTCTGAACCCCCCTCCCCTTAAATATATATATTTCAGAAAAATAATAATAATCTGCCCCCCTGCTACGATTCTATCCTCAACCTTCATCACCAAAAGATGCTTTGTGGCAAGTTTGGTTTATAAAATTGGTCAGTTGTTCTGGAGAAAAGTAGAAAATACAAGTGACCAACAAAGAGTACACTCACAATAAGGATGGATGAATTCCGATCCAAAGAGCTTTTACTTCTAGTGATCTAATAAATTTGCTTTGTCCTCATAGACAGTAACTAGGTACATAATCAAGCATAAATAAATCTATCATTCTAATGGTGAACAAATCAGTGGATCACCTTAGTCTACTAATACATGATGTGATGAGTGATTTTTGAATTATCTCCATATCTGCAGATTCACAGGCACACAACACCCAATATCACAAAAAGCTTAGATCACGTTCTAATTGTTTAACAAGGTAGATAAGTCTAATTGATGAAGTCTGGATTCCTTCCATTCCAATACAAAGTTACAGAGGTGAAATGTGAGGAACACAAGTACTCATCATTCTACCCAAGCACCTTGCTAGAGGTATAGCGGACGTAACCCAAGCATTTTGTAATACTGAAAGTGGGCGTGTCAAGTGCCTATGTGCAGACTAATCACAAAAATTCAGCAGAATGTGCTACACACAGCGTGACAATGATGTGTCCCTACACCACACCTACTATTGGGCTCGCTTCATGCTGTCTTTCTGTCTAATACAAACTAATCAACAGCCCACACACATCACAGGTGACTAGCTATCCCGAGTCACAGTCCACGAGTGATGAAGCTACTGTACCAATATCATGTGTTTGATGCTTGTTATACATGACATAAATTATGGATAATGATGATAAGCTGTCTGAGTGGATATATATATATCTTTATTTGCCCACTATTCTATATAGCAATGGTAGGTTCAATAGTACACAGATACATCTACAACTTTGTCACCAATTGAAGTTTTACCTATAAAAGGCTATGCAATACTTTTTGCAATATCTCAGCATGTATACAACATAATATTGCATACTTTTTTTTCTTTACATAAGCAATGAACATGACGCGGCACTATTCACATGATGCCATTCCATGAAAAGTCATGCTATTCAACAAACCAACATGCATTAGACATTCCAGTTTTAAATACACACAATTTATTAGACATGACATTTCTGTTACAAAGTGAACTATATGCATCATGCAACCACCGCTACATCAAAATAGGATTTTATCTGCTCATTTATTTTAATAACTAAATAAAAGCTATAATATGATACCAGTTTATCAAGAAGAAATTCACTTTACAGACAATAAGCTATAAAAAATTCTTCTAAGCCTCAATTAACATCACCAGCTTACATTTATAGGAAGAAATAAATTATAGAAATGATCATTAACCACAGAAATTAACATTAATCACATTTCTTTAAAACCAAGAAATCTGATGCCAACTTAGAAGTGGCCACATCAATATAAAGCAGATGAGCACACATTTTATAGAAAGCTACATAATATTCACATGTTACATCATGATATATGCATGTGGCCATATCTAAGTCATCTAAAATTTTAATACAGCGATTCACATATTTATGCAAATGAAGAGTAAAATTATCAAAACACTTGTCTTCATGCAACAAATGTTCTTAGCTTTAGCTTAGGCCCAAGTGCCAAAAGCTCTTTACATTATGGCCGATATAATGCATGATTTGAAGCTGGTGGTTGCATGATTGACTCCAGAGCAGTAGAAATGATTTGAGCTCTTGGTACTTACAAGATTGACGTCTCTGCTCTATGAAGGAAGTCCACAGAGAAAAGAGACAAATTAATTAAACATCATCAGTGAAATCAAAAGAAATACACATGCTGGGTCAGAAATATGTCAACATGCATGGTTTGGACCTCCATAAAGATTCCTAAATTGTGTTCATGTACCATATATATAAAGATGGAAGAAAGAAATGGAAAAGATTATAATTCAAGAAATAATATCATTGAGGTAAATATAAAATGATATATTGAGAATATCAAAGGTTTAATTGATTTTATTTACCTGTTGAACGATATGCGTCTGTAAATTTGATACAAAAATATTATGCAAAACAAGCAAAAACCCTTTCCTGCAGCCCAGATTCTACATCTTGACTACTACTTAATTAAGCAAACTACTATAATGAATTCCATGCATACAAAAATAGTTCCTGTAGTTTTTAATTAATTGGTGTTATGACCACATAAAGCCTTAGATGCTTAAAATAACTTTTACATTACAGTGTGTCTAAAACTTCCTTTATTTCATCTATTTCTATATTTTCTATAGCAATGCACGTGTCTTTAAATTCATCTTTAGTCTTGACTTTCTCTTCAGATCTCTTAACTTTTTATCAGCAAGAAGCAAAACAAAAGATGGGATCTCCCACATCTCCAAGATAACAGATGGGCAGATCAATACCAATGCCTGATTAGGAGACTCAATGAGTTCTGATGATAAACCACATCACACAGCATTGTCCTTTCCCCCCAGTCTCACAGTGATGACTGTCCGGATCAATATTTAGGAAGATAAAGGCCAGGGGTTTTTCCCCTCTTTGTTCTCTCTTTCACCAACTGGTTGTCAAGTTGCAAAGATAACAGGAAAACTATGCCATAGTGTCTATGCTAGTGTAAACCTTTCACCTGCATAGGTAGACCTTCCACCCAAGCAACTACTCTAACAACTGTTACAATCTCTTAACGCAGTGATTCAGAGTGGAATGCAGCTCTGTGGGACAGGGGGTCTAAATACTACAAAACTTGAGACCATTTTGGCCTTAATTCATAAAATTTACCTCATTAGTATTTTTATGAAGGTGGCAAAATAAAATAAAAATAAAACATTAATTTTTATCACAAGTTTTTCCTTTTTAAATATCTATCCAGTCAACAATGGCCAATACTTTTTTCCAAGCATTGAAAGAATTATCATCAAATTAAAAATTATCATTTTCATTTGATTCAACTGAATTTTAGGTTGCCATTTTTTTTATTTTTATAAGCCATTTGTCGATATCAATCTGAATCACTACAAGAGAAACAGTGCAATATTTTTTTCGTTTTTGCTGGGGGGGGTACTCAAAACAGCCATGTTGTTTTCTGTGACCTTCTTCATTCAGAATTTGCCGATTTTCAAAAAATCAAGTTTACATAAACTTTCCAGTCCATATACAACTATTTATCATAAATTCAAATTTCAGATATACATAGAGGGGTTTGCTTGGAATTACTTTTAAACAGTTAGGCAAAATAATTGGTGTTTTGCTCAGAATGCCAAACTATTCCCATGAAACACCAAAATGTTTGCATGGAATAATAAACTATTTGCATGTCATGCTTTGGAGGTACTGTATCATGCCTTAAGGTCTGTTATCTTATGTATGAATTGTTGTATATCCTTAAACTGCTTTATAACTCTAGTCCCAAACTGTCTAAGCATTAATATTGTACTTCTGAGATTGTAATGACAGTGACTGTTTATATTCTCTAATAGTGAGATAAACAACAACAAATTAAAAAGAAGCACTATAATATTGCACACAACATGGACATTCCACATCCGAGCTATCTAGACCTACAGATGGTCATCTACGCTAGCTCTGTAGCTGGTTCTTACCGTGACGTGCAGGTTGGACACGGATGAGCGGTTGGATCTGTTGGAGGCAGCAACATGAGCCAGGTATTGGATCACTTTCTTGGTGTTTTCCGTTTTTCCAGCCCCTGATTCTCCACTGCAATAACAATGCTTTATTCAATGATACTGCTACACCATCAATGCAGAACACAGACCTGTACCATTACTACAGAAGTACAACTTTATAGATTTGAGTTTGACTGAAAGTTAAACTTGCTTCACCTATGCTATACATGTACTAATAAATATGCATAAGCTTATATACTAATTTCAAATTACTGATGTAACAAATGGATATGTAGGAATATCTTATTTCCACCAATTTTTACAATCAATGATACTATGATAAACTTGATTGTACACTCAGACTTAGAAAACTGTGTTTACTGGGCATTAGGCATCAACTCTGCAACCCCGTTATATCTCATTTAACTTTACCTGTTTACTCAGTATTTTGCATATTCAGCGTTTTCACTTCATGACCAAATATGTACACCAGTTTTCATGACAAGTAAAGATCTGTTTGGGCATTTAACACCTACACAAAGTTTTGTCCCAAATCCAAACAGGAAATAGAAAAGCCTTAAAGCTATAAATAATGAATGGAGAATCAAATCTTCTTCTTTTATTTTTTTTTTTAAAGTCTTGTATGTAAATTTAATAGTCTGGGTGTATCTTCCTCATCGACAAGCTAGATTAAAAAAATTCAGTTAGTAAACTACCATACAAGATTAAAAAAAATTGGTATGTACCACCCCTTTTTCTAGAGAGTGGCCACTACTGTTTAATCAAACTTAAGTCCTCGGAAGACTTTCTTGCACAATAACATTTGATCAAACAACCTGAGGCCATCACTAAATGAACTGTATGTCATCAGACCAGGATAGTTAACGACAGTCGATAATAAAGCCCTCACTACTAGATGACACTTCACTGTTTCATATTTAGGTCATATATATATTGCCAATTTATAGCCCTGCATGCCTTCAGTATTCCCAGTCCTCTCTCATATAAAATGTTCTTACTCCAGGAGGATGCTTGCCGTCGTAGCTTTGTTGTTCTTCAGAAGATTATAAATTATTATTTTTACTACTTTACAACTGTTAACCCTAATGGAGACCCTGTCCTAGTCCCAGGTGTCATAGTCTCAACAAAATGGAATCTCAATTCATATAAGAAAATTTTCCTGCAAAGGTGTTTACATGTTTTTTGGTCAAGACTGATACCAAAATACTGTGTAATATTGCGTACTCCTTGTCATGCATCACCAACTTTTCAGGGGGTAACTAGGGGCAGATAATTAAATGACAATACTTGTTAAAAATGTAAGTTTTCAAAAGTCTAAGGTTAAATGACAATACTTGTTAAAAATGTAAGTTTTCAAAAGTCTAAGGTAGAGATCACTAGATCAAAATCAATGTACTAAAAGAGAAAGACCTGATCTTGAGGTACATGTGAATATCAAAACCATCCCCTTCCCACTTGATCAAAAAATACATGTATAGCCACAGTTAAAGTTTTCCCCTTACAGTATGACACCTCCATCAACAACAGGTTCATGACATTCATCCTGATAAGCTAAAATTGTACAAGAGATGGGGATGGAAAAACGGGGCAGATAAGGAAACTGAACTTAACCGATTCACCTTACAATCAACAAGACTCACTCAGAAATTTGGCATTTTGGGTTGCATGGGGCTTTAATGTGTTNTCGACAGAAAAACGGGGCAGATAAGGAAACTGAACTAAACCGATTCACCTTACAATCAACAAAACCAAAAGAGGAAGACTCACTCAGAAATTAGACATTTTGGGTTGCATGGGGCTTTAATGTGTTTGGATAGATGTATCATGGGAATTTTTTTTTTGAAATTTCTTGATATTATATTTTGAGATGGTGATGCAAGAATACAACCATATAAGGCCTCAACTATATATGCACATACTTTTTTTTGTGCTGTTGACAGAAGGTTTTAATATTAGGGATAGATCAGTAGGACTATGGTCTGTCCCAGAATTTCCCTAAGAGCACCAGATTTATTTCTTGTGTCCAAANGCACAGACTTTTTTCTGTGCTGTAGACAGGTTTTAATATTAGGGATAGATCAGTAGGTCTATGGTCTGTCCCAGAATTTCCCAAAGAGCACCAGATTTATTTCTTGTGTCCAAAGTTATCTCCCCTGTCCTAATGTGTTTGCATTTAAAGTACTCACGTGCAAAGAATAGACTGGTCCTCCCGATCTGTAATTTATAAAGTACATATATATAAATAATGATTCATTGCTGAAATTTTGCTAACTTGGTATAAAATTAATCAAATTCAAAGAACAGCCCTGTCCAAAAATATGACTTATCTTTATCTAAGTTTTGAATCCATTACATTTACAGTTCGTACATGCAAAAATATTTCTAGGGAGAAATCTTTAATTTACTTCATTCTCCCATTGTTTCTGACAACAGTCCAGAAATCAGTATTTTTCTCAGCCTTCTTGGGTTTCAGAAAGTGTGAGCACTGCACTGTCCAAAATATTGTTGAATTTATTTCAATTGCACAAATTAGATGACCTACATGTGTATACAAGCTAAGAACTGAACATTTATTTAAAGACATTTCTGTAGGGACTTGCAATATTCTAAGTACATAAAACAAAACATTTCCATTTTGGGTTTCTAAATATTTCAAAATAGAAAAGAGCTTTTTGGCATCAGCTGTAGGTAATATGTGACACAGGTGATGTAATGTCAATAAAAATATTGTTTACGAAAAAGCAAGTTGCATCTACTGCAATATCGATCTAACAGTAAGTGGCTGGAATATGTACAAACATGTAACATATTGGATTCATCACGACTGTACGAACAAATCAACATTAAGCGTAACATATTAAGCCGCTATGATAAACGAAGTGTATGGCTTATAAGTAGATCCATTTGCATTAAACATTTTTAAGTTCTGTATGCAAAATAAAACCTCATTTAACTTGTTATAATTGACTACTTGTATGCAATGACTCAGTCTTGTATGTAGCTTAAGGACATAGCACAAAATTTCATACATTCTCACATAAACTGCCATAACAGGCAAAAATGCACTCTTCCAAAAACAGTGGCAAACAAGGACCATGCTCACTTGCCTGCAGTATGTGAATTTTATTTTATTTTTTGTATGCCTGATCGTGCACGATGCAATTCCCATCGTAAGAAAGGCTTTTGACCATGAACTGCCTATAGCTATTATATAAACTTTAACAAAAAA
>CAJDSM010041307.1:0-16624 GCA_903981925.1 Ostrea lurida | reverse complement strand
CCTAACAATAAGTGGGCATGGAAAGTACAAGAACGCCTAGAAAATGCTCACAAGTTTGTAAGAACAAGAATGAATCAGCCCATGGTCAGGCAAAACATTACCACGATCGGAAATTGACATGGCATCAATTTGAAGTGGGTGAAGAGGTTTACGTTTACTTCCCAAGAAGAAAGTCGGGCACATCACCAAAGTTTACAAGTTATTGGCGGGGTCCATACAAAGTTCTTAAAAGATTGTCTGATTTGACTTGTCAATTGTAGTCAAGCCATCCATGTTGACAGAATGCGTAAAAAGCATGTACAAGTGTTGTCAGGAGAAAGTGAACCATTGGCAACACTTGAAACCCTGAGGACTCTCGTCCTATATGTGATGATGTTGATTTGTACATTAATGAAGAACTACCAGCAAATCATCGCCCTAGTAGAGATCGTAAACCTCCAAGTTGGTTGCATGACTGATACAGATTTGTAAGTTGTTTGGTGGTATGTATTTTTGTAATTGGAAGTTTCTCCAATTTACTTATTATAGTGATGGCCAAAACAAAGTCAACACCAAAGAACGAATATCGGCGGTGTCCAATGTGTTCGGAGTCTGCAGGAACAGAAGAATTTAGGAAACACGTTCTGGTTTGTGCGATGAGACTATTTGAGTGCCTTACCTGTGATTTCACCAACACACGAGTAGCTAATCTCAAAAGACACATCAAAAGATGCCATCATGGGATACAGTCTAATGAGGAACTCATTAAACTGGGCACAAAAGGGCGAAGTAACGAATGATTGATTGATTATTTATTGTTTTACGTCCCACCGAGAATATTTCACTCATACGGAGACGTCACCAATGCCGGTGAAGGACTGCAAAATTTAGGCCTATGCTCGGCACTCAGGGCCTTTGAGCAGGGAGGGATCTTTTTCGTGCCACACCTGCTGTGACACGGGGCCTCGGTTTTGCCGGTCTCATCCGAATGACCGCCCCATTTAGTCGCCTCTTACGACACGCAAGGGGATGCTGAGGACCTATTCTAACCCGGATCCTCACGGGAAGCGAAGTAACGAGAAGGCAAGTGGTTCACTGCAGGAAGAAAAGAAAGATAAGGACAGTACGAGAGAAGATTGGATGGACCAGGACCCTGGTGAAGTTAGAGACGAGGTGTCCTCTGAAAACTCATTAGATAGTAGTAGTTCAAGTGACGAGAACGAAGATGTTGATGAACAAAAGAAAGTTCAGAATCTAGAAAAAGCAGAATAACTTGATGACAGGGAGAGTGTTCAGAAAGAAGTCCCAACCTTCTTTATCTTTCACAAGAAAGCGACGGAGTGTGGAAGAGATTTCTGTTGCAGAGAAGATTGTTAAAATAGACAAGATATGGAGCCAGCAATTCCTTCCGTAGAAAGTACTACCGTCAACGCTGACACAGACATCCCAAAAGAAAAGAGTAGTTGTGACCACTACGATCAGGAATAAAAGAGGAGACGTGGATGTGAAAATGATCTCAAAGGAGAAATCGTGTACAAGTGACTGATGACATTAACCATAAGTAGACATCCGACACAGATAGTGTTCTCCATTGTCCATTTATAAAAACAAAGACAGACATCTTATATTTTGCCAATCATTTAATTATTTGTCTATAATATGATTTTGAATTACAAAATCATTTATTGATCTTTTTTTCTTACATGCGGGACGCATGTCATCGGAGGCGTGGGTAGTGTAATATTCGGGAAATTTATAATACGACCATTTGGGTTCAGAACATTATTTCAGATGTAAACATCCGTGTTATGATCACGTGATAAAAGGGTATAAAAAGCCCGCGCTCTGAAGTCAATCATCATTCCAGTGTCGGTTGCAAAGCGGAGAAGACGTGTCTTAAGTTAAAAAGCAATTGCAGTGTTAAGTGAGACAACCAAGAAAGTCAGCTGACAAAGGCGGTTGACCTTACAGTTCCAGTAATTTGCAATTATAAAGACAGAGTATCGTGTGTTGGAGTGGCATGCCACTCAGAGGCTAACCAGTGACAGAGGTTACATCAAGCAGAGTAATCCGTCTTCCTGACCTGTCCTGGCGACCAGCTGTTGTGTACAGTGTGTCTGCTTGCAGTGCACACAGCAGTGGAAGGGTTATCACTTATGCTGTGTGTCCTGAATAAGGCTGCAGTGTAAGTGGTAGTCCGAGGTTGACCAATATAAGGCTAGCCATTAGTCTACCACTGTCAATCACCCAATAATTAGATTTTATGTGATTCCCTAATTCATATTGTAGTGATTATCAACCTAGATAAGGTTAGGCCATACTTTTTGTATACATTTGCAGGCCTTCGTTTTAAATCATTTTGCTAATCATTTTTAGAGGAAAATTGTTATATATCAAAGTCATCCCCCAAACCCTTGAATTAACAAGGTACGAGCCCTGGTAGACACTTACGTGCTAAATACGTTACAATATTTATTTCACATAAAGATTTAAAAATAATGACTAATTCATTTAACAGGAAGTTGACATGCAAAAGTTCTGATTTCAGCAAGCGTGGTACGGAATTCGAACCCCAAGATGAAGTGAAATATTAACTAATTCAGTTAACAGGAAATTGACACGCGAAAGGCGCTTAGGCCTGAATTCGGTAAGCGCGGTATAGGACCATATACCAAATATCAAGTGGCTGTATCATGCAGTTGCAGGAAAAAAAAGTGTGACAAAAATATTTCATTCACATTAAGACTCAGAAATATTGACTAAGGCAGTGAACAGGAAGTTGACATGCGAAAGGATGCGGTATGGGATCCCTAGATGAAGTGATATACCTAATATCAAGTGGTTGTATTTTGCGGTCTCAGAAAAAAAAGTGTGACAAAAATATTTCATTCACATTAAGACTCAAAAATATTGACTAAGACAGTGAATAGAAAGTTGACATGATTGATTGATTGATTATTTATTGTTTTACGTCCCGCCGAGAATATTTCACTCATATGGAAACGTCACCCATGCCCGTGAAGGGCTGCAAAATTTAGGCCTATGCTCGACACTCAGGGCCTTTGAGCAGGGAGGGATCTTTATCGTGCCACACCTACTGTGACACGGGGCCTCGGTTTTTCCGGTCTCATCCGAATGACCGCCCCATTCAGTCGCCTCTTACGACACGCAAGGGGATGCTGAGGACCTATTCTAACCCGTATCCTCACGAGACGAAAGTTAACAGGCGAAAGGACTGAATTCAGTAAGTGCGGTATGGGACCCCTAGATGAAGTGATATACCAAGTGGTTGTGATATGCAGTTGCAGAGAAAAGTGTGACGAAAATATTTATTTTACATAGACTTCAAAAATATTGACCAATTCAGTTAACAGTAAATTGACATGCGAAAGGCGCTTAGGCCTGAATTCGGTAAGCGCGGTATGGGGTTCATAGATGAAGCGATAAACCAAATATCAAGTGGCTGTAATATGCAGTTTCAGAGTAAAGTGTGACGAACATATTTATTTTACATGAAGACTCCAAAATATTTACTAAATCAGTTAACAGGAAGTTGACATGCGAAAGGTCTGATTTGCAACGAAAATATTTGTTTCGGACGGAAATTTACCAAGTCAGTTAACATGCGAAAGGACTGAATTCGGTAAGCGCGGTATGGGACCCCTATATGAAGTGATATACCAAATATCAAGTGGCTGTGGTATGCAGTATCAGAGAAGATTGCAAGGAAAATATTTTTCGGACGGACGGACAGGGGTAAAACGGGGTAACGGGTGATAAAAATGCATGGCCCAAATACTAGTACTTCCACATGGTATCCGAACGCAAATCTGAAGCAGCAAACCAAAATTGACAGATCCTTTCAACGATCCAACAGTGTAGTTTCATCCAGAGGAATAAAACACCAGAGAAATCCGATCATATGGATCGGAAGTTGTAGAGTACAATATTTTGAAACTTTCGGTAAAGAGACTTAAAACACACCAAGCTTTCATGGAAAGAGAGTACCAAACCCCCTGACTAGTGACCGGACGAGGTTTACCCAATATTGAGCGGAGGTATAAATGTCTAGGTGTTGCGTGATTGGCTAATATCAAGACTGAAATTATTTGGAATATTGAAAGAAATATTATTAAAGCTTAAACGAATTGTCGGGATAAAAATTTATTGCACAAAATCGAGAAAGGAAAGAGGAAATTGTCATGGTAGGGTGTGTTTGAAATGAAGGGTGTAATTTACTGCAGATCTCTGTGTGTTTTAAAAATGTACAAATATGACCTATAAAAGCCCCGGGAACCTATAATATTTTTTCCGATTTTTATTAGCACTTGGAATGAACTTTTAAATGTTGGTGGTCATTTGTCTAAAATCGATCTAGTTAATTAGTGAGAGGGCCAAAGGTTAACATTGAGGTCTATGGGAAATGAATTGGTACTCTTTTCCTATATCATATGTACTGCTGATACTTGTATTTTATGGAAAGCTAAAGGGTTCATATTCTACCCATGTAATCATGTATTTGCTTTTACTAAATGCGGTATTTCTTCAATGTAAATATCAAAATGTTAATCCTTAACTTGACATGTGTACTCCGTAATTTGATTTTGTAAGAGTTAAACTGTAAATGATGTCTTTGTAGATACGTAACACTACAAAGACATCATATTCAGTTTACATCTTACCCAATTCAAATAACGAATGCGCATTTACGGAGTACACATGTCAAGTTAAGGAGTAACATTTTTTATATAAATTTACCGCATTTAGTAAAAGCAAATACATGATTACATGGATAGAATATTGACCCCTTTGGGTTTCCATAGTATTTGTGCTCAAAATATGAAAAATTAGGCCATTCTGATGTATCCTCCTTCTACGATTGCTTGATCATTTATTGTTTTACGTCCCACCGAGAATCTTTCACTCATATGGAGACGTCACCAATGCCGGTGAAGGGCTGCAAAATTTAGGCCTATGCTCGACACTCAGGGCCTTTGAGCAGGGAGGGATCTTTTTCGTGCCACACCTGCTGTGACACGGGACCTCGGTTTTTCCGGTCTCATCCGAATGACCGCCCCATTCAGTCGCCTCTTACGACACGCAAGGGGATGCTGGGGACCTATTCTAACACGGATCCCCACGGGTTCTGAATCTTCTACGAAATAAATGGGCATGTATAAAAAGTCTCAGTGTGCAGAATCGTTTAATATATCAGTACTTTTGATATGACTTGTCAGTATTTTGGGGTCTTTATCAATATTTTCTCTTCCGAGCAGAATCTGATGTGCAAAGGAATAGAGAAAGGTAATAATTCTGATAAATGTGAAGATTCTCGAGTTCCAACGTAGATTCCAGGCCCGAGCATCTTTGCCGATATACCAGTATTGAAAAAATGTATCGCAATACGATAATTTATTTATCAACGAATCGCAATACATGTATATTGGAATACCGGTATTATCACACAGCCCTAGTTTGAAGCTCTAAAAGCAGTCATTAAGCCCCTTTAAGTTGTGTTCGATATTAGAAATGCCAAAGTTCAGGTGAAGTAAACAACATTTCCTGATAACGCCGAACTCTGCAAATAAGAGATAGGGACTCAATGCTGACTCAAAAATGGTTTCAAATTAAATATTTTTCTATGAGTACTTCCAGTCCTTTGATAATTTTCCTTAATGGCTGCTAGCTTCTACGGGATTATTGGCATTCTATATATAGAGGTCGCGTCATCAAATCAAGCTAACACTAATGTGGGTACCACGTGACCTGTGTACACAACGGGCTCATCAATCTGGTTATTTCATTTTCGATTCTTGTGTATCTATTCCATTTCTTTAAATATGATTTGCTTTTTCAAATGTTGCTTTTCGTAAATTGGGGACGATTTGGTGGAAATAGGTCACTTGTTGGTTGTTTCGTAATCTGTTATTGGATTTACCGGAAAAATCATCGAAAATTATCCACAAATTGAGTCGAGTTTCTGAAAAATCTATGTGCATGCTTGGAACATATAATAGATAAATTTTATCTAAGTATGTAAGGAATGTATATCTATAATAATGTATATTGATTCTTTGAGAATGTAAAATATGTACGAACGACATCGTAGATGCTTTCCGATCGTATATATAAGGTCGAAAGCATTTACCGCGGTAAAAGCCGAGTTTTCGATCCGCATGAAGCTTTTGATAAATGTTTGAAGTTTTTCTCGAAGCAACATTGAAAGTATCAAACTCTTAATTTCCTCAAGAGGGGAGGCGGGCGGGTGAGGCAGGTAAGTGTAAATATCTCATGAACAAGGATTTTACCCTCAAAAATCCAAGTTCATTTCAATATTTCCACTTACCTGCCTCCTTAACTATTTGCAAAATAATTTGCAGCCCGATCTGGAGGTGGGAGAGGAAAACCAAAACAAATTCATATTTACCTGTGCTTCCTCTCCTTTAATGAATCCAATATCGCTGCCTTGGAAAATATGAAATGATGATCAGGTACAACTTTTAAATAAAATGATGTAAACGTGGATTCTGATGTCCAGTGTGCTGCTCGCATTATCTCATCAGCTGACACACCACAAAACAAGGCCCAAGAAGTTGATAATCGTCTAGTGTCATGGGCTCTAACAATTTTCAAAGTTTCAAACTCTGCGTTCTCATAAGAAAAACGAACCATAGTAACAATTCATCTTGCAATGGTATCTTTGGAAGCTTCTTTGTGATTATTTTGTTGATATGTAACTGTAGCGGTCAGCCGGGTTCGATCTCCGGTGGCCAAATAGCTCAGTTGTTAGAGCACCTGACTAGAGATTCAGGGGGCCCGGGTTCGAATCCCGGTCTGGTCCGTTGCATTTTCTCCCTTCCTGTTACATTTGGTGCCGTAGACCACCCCTGGAATTGCAGGTGAAATTCCTGCCAGGGGCAAAGAACCTAGGTTGTGTGTCTTCAGGGACGAAGACAATTTTAAGGAGGGAGGAGTGTAGCGGTCAGCCGGGTTCGATCTCCGGTGGCCAAATAGCTCAGTTGGTAGAGCACCTGACTAGAGATTCAGAGGGCCCGGGTTGAAATCCCTGTCTGGTCCGTTGCATTTTCTCCCTTCCTGTTACATAACAAATAACGTGTTAGACTTTCGAATATCCTTTGTTCTTTCAATATACAGTTTCAAAGCTCGACAAGGACAAAGTTTCAAGTCTTCTGAATCGGTAGCATAGGATTCAAATGCATGAATAAAAAGAGGTTCCCAAGGCCTATTCAATGTTTGTGTCTTTGCCAGAAACTCCATGTTTGGTAACATCTTTATTCCTTTCCTCTCTATCCTAAAATGACCTTCGTCCAAAGACAAACTATGAATTTCACTGAGTCTGGAAGCTGAAGCTATAGTCACAAGAAAAACAGTTTTTAAAGTCAAATATTTCAAATCTGCTTTATCCAGTGGTTCAAATGGTGATTTGTTCAAAGTTAATAAAACTAAAGGCAAATTCCAATTTGGTGTTAATTGACGTATGGAAGGGTATGTATTAAATAATCCCTTCAGTAAAGAAGAAAGTTCCGAACTTGAACCGATATTATTTCCATTCTCATGAACAATAGCTATTGCCGACTTGTACCCAGCTATAGTCTGTGGTTTACATTTCCTCACATTGTCATCATTTCGCAAATTCTACGGTCGGTATAATGACCTTGTTTGCGATTACAAATTATCACGAAGTCATATGCTGCCCCCGTTTACTTTGTTTCGACTACGGGCTCACGGCGGGTGTGACCGATCAGCAGAGGATGCTTACTCCTCCATGGCACCTGATCCTACCTTCGCTTTTGTCGGAGGTCCGTGTTGCCCTACACTCGATTTTGTATATGTTTTTAGGACTATGATTACGATAATACATTGTTACTTCGCCATTTTATATTGAAAAGGAACATAAAAAATTCAGCTATGTCTAGAATAGACGCAACAGCGGGATCAACACCATGTTCTTTACACCAGCTGTTATATATTCGGAGTCTTGCATCGTAAACTGTTTGCGTTGAAGACTTTCTGGCATTTGCCATAATAGCTGCAATTTCTTCAGAAAATCTTGTAGTAAGACCAGCTCAGCGGATTTTCTAATATTCAATTAACGTGCTGGAAGTGTTTGGGCCGAAGTGTCCAACTGTTAGGGCCGAAGTGTCCATGGGCCGAAACGTCTGGTTACCGATGCGAATTGACAATTTCCATGCTTCAAGATTTAGGGTCTCTGGATTTTAATGAAATATTTGATTGTGATTTTGAGACAATAGGTCTGGCCATTGTGGTAGTTTTACTGGTACATCGATGAGAAGGTCTATCAGTTGTGGATACCACGACTGCATTGGCCATCTTCTGTAGCACTTTTGGAATAAGAATTGGAGGAGGGAATGCATAAGCCTACATCCCTTTCCAACTGATTGACAGTGCATCCACTTGAAATGCATTCATGTCTGGATACAGAATACAGGCAACAGTATTTTGGTAACTTCTTGTTCTGAGCTGTTGCCAACAGTTCTATGCATGGAGTGTCCATCTGCTGAAACAACATATTTACTACTGTGTTGTTGAGAGACCATTCTGTCATGCGAACTTTCTTCCCTCTGGAAAGTGCATCTGCAAAAAAAGTTCTTCCCTGGAATGTGTACAGCCCTCAGTGAGACCTTGTACTGAATACACCACGGGAACAACTCCCATGTCAGATAACACAGTTCTGCAGAGTGCGTCCCTCCTTGTTTGTTTATGTAACTTATCACTGTAGTGTTGTCGGACCGTACTAGGATTATTTCCCTTGTATCGAATGCACTGCTTCTTGTAGTGCTAAGTGCACTGCCTTTAATTCCATCCAATTTATTTGTCTCTTGGTATTCGGGAGGCCACATCCCTGAAGTTTCCCAATTCTCCAGATGAGCTCCCCAACCGTATTCCGACGCATCTGTTATTAATGTCAGCTGATAAGGTGGGTCCTGTAATGGGACACCTTTGAAAAAATTGTCTCGATTCAACCACCACCTTAGATGTGGAACTAAAACTGGAAGAATCATTATGATATGAGTAAGCGGATGAACATTTGGCCTCCACAAAGCCAGATAGTATAAACTGTAGGGGACGCATGTGCAATCTGCCCAGTGGAACGAGATAAATACATGAAGCCATCAGACCTAGTAGTTTGAGTTATACTACAGCTGGGCTTGTTCTGTTGTAGTAGAGTCTGCACAATATTCATTATACTCTGAAACCTGGACTCCGTAGGCATTGCTATGCCTTTTCTCAGATTGAAAAAATGCTCCCAGATACTCTATATGTTGGCGTGGAATGAGAGATGACTTCTTCAGATGACCAACAATCCCAGGTCCTGAACTAGTTGTAACACATAATATGCAGACTTGAAAGACGAAGAGTTGTTTCGTCCGAATTGATCAACAACCAGTTGTCCAGGTACATGGAAATTTGAATTGTCATTTTCCTTAGATACGCTGCGAGTACTGACATCATCTTTGTAAAGACTTTTGGAGCAGAACGAAGTCCGAACGGCATTGCTTGGAATTGATAACTAAGGCCTAGAAACTTGAATCTCAGAAATTTCTGATGATCTATGTGTATTGGAACGTGGAAATATGCATCCGTCAGATCCAATGAAATGGCAAAGTTCCCCTTCTTCATTGCTCTCATAATAGACTGAAGTCTCCATTTTGAAATGTCGAGACACTATCATTTGGTTTAGAGGTTTCAAATTCAAAATTGTCCGAAGACCTCCTTGTTTCTTTGTGCTGTAATATCCTACGTCATCTTGACTGATAGGTAGGGGTTCTATAACATGCTTTTCTAATAAAAACATTATTCTTCTAAATAACATGTTCGTGAATACCATGCCTTGGTACACGGGTTTCCTTCATATTTACACCTGGTTGCCCAGAAATTCTAACTTTAACCCTTTCCTTAGGGTTTCTAATACCCACTGATCTTCGTGATCAAGGTCCACTTCCTGTTAAAACTTGCCAGACGAGCTCCTACCTGGGAAAACTCGGATATCATCTGAACGTTTACTTCCGTGGAGCTGGAAACCCCTTTGGGCCTCCAAAGGCTTTCCTGGAAAAGAATCTTCTTGTTAACTTGTCCTCCACGAAAAAGTCCTTGCCCTGCTCTGAATTCAGGGAATCCACTTTGTCCTGTTCGATGTATTCTTAGCCATTTTGCCAGAATTAGACGGCCGCTTAAAGGAATCTGATCTTCTCTTTCTACTCATTTCCATGGAGCTTTTGTCATCCCTTCGCTTATAAGTCTTGTCAAAATTTCTTGGAAGAGTTATAAACATTCTGCGTTTCTCTAGCATCTCGCAAATTTTCTACCGATGTATGAAGAGAGTCAAAATATTGCCCATTGAATAACTGGCCACCAAAAATGGGCAATTTAAGTAACTTCTTTTCTGTCGCTTTACTGATGAATTCCACATTCTTCAAGAAAACCTTTCTACGGCAAAGAACAGAATTTGCCATTATTCTAGCCGTCAAATCAGCTATACTCCTGAAGCAATTAATGAGAGCCTTTCGTCCCTCAACTCGATCATCTTCACACTCCGCCTCATATAAAAAGGCAGCTATCAGAGTACATATGATATTGCCTTGAATAACGTTCTTGCAGAATTGTCAACCCGACGAAAGTCACTGTCCAATTCCTTATGAAAGGAAGACACATTGATTTTTGATTTTCCAGCATTTTTCTGTCCAACTAAACCTTCTTCAATGTTATCATCTAGTCTAGGAGGTGTACAATGAGCATCAAAATCCTCCTTCTTTACCATGAATGCTTTATCATCTCTGCTACGAACCGACCTGTTCCTTAAATGACCAGCAATAGCTTCTTTCTCAAGCGCCTTAATCATGTCAAAAAGAGTACCCTCAACAGGCATTTTAACAAGAAACTTATTTTTGTCACTCTTGTCTCCTTGTAATCTTGAAGAAATAAATGATCTTCTCTGGTTCTCTGATTCGTCATCCTTCTCAAGATCAATATTAAAGAGGTTCTAGGGTGAGGTTATAGAGGTTTGAAATCTGTCAATTTTTGAGGAAGATGTAGTTTTAGATTTCTACATTGAAAGAGATAACAGGAATTAAAAAGAAAAATTTGGTTTTCATGCCTGTTTCGGAACTACAGCGTTTTATTAAACATGACCTGTTTGCACTTGAAATTTACTCAAGATTATTATTTTACATCCCATTCATCTGTGGTGTAAACAAAACATATAGGAATACAAATCAATCATTACATGAACAAAAAAAAAAAGATTTAATACTGTTAATGAGGAATATGATAATTACCTTCTGCACTTGATATACGGAAAAAACTCATGATATCGAATTTCAGAGTTTAAAGAGTAATGTCAATTTCTTTAAATTCACTCGAATATATCAGTCTTGCTCAAAATTTCAATAGAAATGAAACTTTAAAGTAAAGAAGCATTTCAGGTCAAAGTTTTTTAAATATTGCCAAAATACTATTTTTTTGCCACCGAATTTCGGATAAATTGAATTGGGACTTCTTTAAAGAATATGGATCTGTTTTGGAAAATCTACATCAACAAAATTAATAAAATAACAATATGTTGAACTAGTTCTCAAAAGTATCTCATCTACTTGTATTCAATATAATTCTAAAACTGTAAATACGAATAGGGGTATAAAAATAGAGAGATGTATTGAAATTGATGAAAGATTCATGCTTTTTATTAATCAAAATCCTCACGTCACAAAATTAAGTCAGGCCTAGACCAAACCTCTGTATCAAAAATCAGAATTGACGCAAAATTTTTCCAATGCTGGACCAGAAAGTTCAGTTTAGAAATGTGTGACAAAATGTTTGTGCACCGATTGCGTGTCAGTATTGAACCGTAAATTACTAGATGATAAGCGTACCTGGCAGTGTTCTCTCAAATCTCAGACCTACAACATCCTTAAGTTGTTTTTGCCATCTTAAAACAAATAGAAGAATTACACCTATGTTGCAAGAGCGCATCTAAGAGGACTGGCTGGACCAAAAGAACCTTCACTTGGTATGTATTATCCACAAAATGAGTAATAGTGTACACGTACCGGCAAACATGCTACCAGAATTTAAATCGTCGAACAATCCTGTGCGCTAAGGCCAAGTTCTGAAGTCGACCAGCTGTACTCCCTAAGATTCTGACTTCAATGAAATAGAGCACGTCGCCACATAGGAGCCGCTTCTGGAAACCTAGCTAAGCACAGGACACTTACCGCAGTATATCCAATTCTCCCTAGTTGATATACAACTGGACATTCAATCGTCTTAGAATGATTGTTTCCGAGTTGTTCCTTTACATCGATTGTTGAATCAAATCCCCCCAAAATCTACCACCGTGATCAGGTCATCGTGTCTGACAATAGTCCAGACCCTAAGACTTCTCGTAGTAGATTATGTGGGTGGTCCGTGACTGTGTTAGAGATGAATATTCCTTATACTGGACTCGGTCACGCCTCATCACAAGTTATGAAATTCAGCATACTATACTCGCAATGTAGCAAATCGAGGAATCCACTCCGAACATGACATTCACAGCTATTAGAATAAAATATTGAGCTAAAACTTGGGGATCTTATTTCATTATTAAACAACCTTTTCTGATATTTGTAAATATTCCTTTAATAGAAAAAGAATCCCCAAGAAAATGATAGTTCCGCTCGGTATGTTGAATTTCACGTATGTAAAAATTTTGACGCCATATTTTGCCGAAAGTTGAGAGTAACTTCTCAGCAAGTCAGCATGACAAACTATATATATGAATCTTTAATTACAATTGCAATATCAGCAAAAACAGTGAGTTATAAAATTCAGTTTAAGGTATTGCTATAACCTATTTCATCTCATTTTATAGGTCCATATGCAACCGTATTTATAAATTTCGTTTTGCTACGAACGCGAATATGGGTGATTCTATCTAACCGGGTTCCGGAGGACATCATGAACATCTTTAACATAGAACGTGTTCTATCTAGCTTTAGTCAGGAATGCAGGTCATGTTACCAATTATATCAAAGCACCGACCATATTTTTGCAAAATATGTTAAACAAAACAAAATAGCCTATCAATATAATTAATGACGACCAGTGCAAAGAAACCGCTATTATACAAAACCTTAGCGTCAATAAATACGTTTTTTTGCAAGTGCGATACAGAATCAACATACCAATAGCACAGTATCACCCTAGGCTGATAACCTGTATGATCCAGCCTGCAATCCAATATAAGCCCTCGCATAGCGACACCTCGTTCCGAACCACCACCGTTGCTATTTTACCGCTTATATCATTTTGTAGTATTACACATTAACAGAACACGTAAACATTTAAGTGATATAAAATATGACTTGTTTTTGTATGTTATTACTAGTTATATAATAAAAACCATAAATAAAATACCTATTCCATATCACACCGGTATACACCTCGACCAATATCAGCCCTCGGGTGATATTAGGTCTACGGCTGCATACAGTGGGTGTGAATATGGAAATAAGTAATGTATATTCTCTTTTAATAATGAATAGCATCCACATTAGATGCAGTATGAATGTGAGGATCGTTAGCTTTCGTTACTTCCCCCAGAATTCCACCTCTACAGCCTATGACCAACCATATTATGTGACTGGATCACGTTCCATCTATAGATTAATTAAAGATGTTCAATTGTTAACCGCACCGACGACGGATCAAATTGATGATGATTGAATTATATTGTCTGTATTTTTCGTCCCGTCAAGAATATTTTCACCATATTGAGACGTCACCATTGCCCGGTGAAGAGCTTGCAAATTCTAACCATACTTTAAGCCACTCATGGCTTTTTAGCAGTGAGTTCTTCTTGCGCCACACATGCTGCCGACACGGACCTCCTTTTTAAGGTCATATACCGAAAAACCTGAATCTCACTTCTAATAGCCAAGCTCTGGCGAAGGAGATCACTACCTATTCACGTCTTAGGTTTGGACGCTCGCCGAGTGCGAGCACGGGCTCGAACGCGACCTTCCCATCACAGGCGAGAAGCTCTACCACTGAAGCCACCGCGATCATCTCACGACGGACAAAGACCAATATGCAATAGTCACCCCCGAGTGACCTATAAAAGAAAATTAGGACACACCAAAATCATTCGCAACCATACGTGTCCGATCGCTTTCTCTCATCTCTTGGCAGATTTAGTCCGTATTCATCTAACGATCGCTCCATCGACGGAACACACTGCGGACTTAGTAACTATATGTTGGTTTTAGGTCACAACTCATTGTTGACCTATTGCAAATTTCTTTTCATCGTTCTTCGTCCTCGCGGCGAACGTCTCGTCTGTCTGCGATTAACAATTGAAAATTGTTAACTTCTTGATAACTACTAGTCCAATTCTTTTCAAACTTAGTTGAAGCATCTTGGACAAGGCATTAAAAGAAATTTCAGGTCTCTTGCACCCCTGGGCCTGGCGTGAGCAAAACTGCCCCAAAAAAGTGACAAAGTTTCAAAAACTTCTTTACAAAATGCACATGTCCTGAGAGAAACTAAATGATATGATGCAGATGCAGGGAGCTCTTTACCAAAATTGTAAATTTGGTGATCCCCGTAGGCGGTCCTACCCAGGGCCCAAACTTAAGGTACAATATGTATAAGTTGTAAACATTGAAATTAAACTCTTCTTAAGGCTATACCAGTAAATAAAACTAAAGGATGTTAAGAGCAGGGATTTCCATTATAATTGTAATTCTGACCCTAGGGTAGTTTGTTATTATAGAGTTCGGAGACTAAATATGTCATTGATCCACAATGTATCATGGTCACAATCTAACATTTTTAACTTTCTCTTCTTGATAAATTATCACGCTCCCCAATATCTTTTCAAATTTTGGTTTTGACCCTAATGCATCTTCTGCCGACAAGGGGCACCTTAAATTATCTCATGCATTTCATTGCCTTCTTCACCCCCCTGGAACGTCTGTGCAGAGTTGACCGGTGAGGGGGTTGTAGCCAATTTGTCAAACAATCATTTTTCATGTTTAACGTTTAACAACCTATCACAGTTCATAGGATGAATACCTATTCATGCATATTAGATATATTTTTATGAGAGAACCTCTACGCCAAATATTTATCAATCTTGTATCCCCAGGTAGTGGTCTACCAGTGAGTGGGGCCAAACTTTTGTACGGTTAAAGTTTTTATTTAAAAACTATTTTTAAAACTCTCCTTTGAATTCTATTCATTATATTTATAATTTTAAAATGATGTATACTATTTTGCATGAAACCAATTACGGACGCCAATTTGACAAATTAATACCCCCACCCCCCACAAGTTGGAAGGGGGGGGATCACTGTATTGGATGTACTATCTTCCGCGTAAACAGAATTTTTCCAGCATAAAAGTGCGTTAGCAGTTACCATATCATTGCACTATAGAACTAATCCATGGATGAAAGATGTTCCTATCGAACTTAGTCAAAAGGTCAGCATACTAGACAACAATAGTAGCACATATGGTTGCCGGTTCCTTCAAAAAAGCATTATCCTTTCCACATAGAACACCCATGTCATTAAGCCAATAGTATGTATACCTAATGAAACGAAGATGCTTCTTTATAATATGGTCAAATGTCAAAGTCAAGTTGGCACTGGACACAAATAACCAATAAGGTTCTGGCCTTTCAGCGTTGACTTCCACATCGATCATCATATCCATTACTACTGTTATACAAACACCCCATGATCGGCCTATTAAGATCTTACTTAATTTGGGGTTCAAAGTCGGATCAAGCTCACTGGCATTATAAGTTTGCAGTATGGTATTTTTAAAAATTTTGAACCGGTTAACAACACCATTTAGTGGGATTGAAATTATATCTTGGTATTGAATAGAATTCATATGCACTATTGAAAGATGAACATATAACACAGCTAGTGCAGACTAAAAAATGCAACATAGAGACTCCCGTGATGGATATGATTATTAACCACGCTGACTCTAACTTAAGGTGCCTGTGACTCTTTTTGTTATTAGAGTGTACAATATTGTTGCATCGGTGAAGTTTATCATCACCTTTATGTTTCAGTGTCTAGAATACTCGGCATATATATAAATAACTTGCCTTCTGATCTTACATTCACTTTGTGCTATTAATTCACGCTCAGTCTTTCCCGATCTTTGTTGCAGTGATATCCACAGCAACAATCTCACAGGACGAACTGCCCTACTCATCATTGGTCACACGTACATCGATAATCTCTATAATATGCAAAAACCTCCGAACTTCTCCAAAAATTGAGTCTTTGTTTTCTAGGCAAAATAACAGCTGGGCAAACACGCAACAAGACCAGACTTCACTCAAACCGAACAGTGAGAAATGGCGCAATTTGATTGGTGATGCCTGGACAAACACAGAGTAAGCGAATCGGGACACTTGGCTTGCGGAGAGTGCACTAAAACATACGAACTGAAACCATCACTCACATAACTAGAATACCGCGAGGAAGTCGACCAAGTGACGAGAACAGCACTAAAAGCATTTCATCATAAGGACATTAGATAATCCGAGATTCCTCCAACTCTTACCCCCTTCCGTGCACTACAACAGACAGACGGAAAAACC
>CAJDSM010041305.1:2257-13127 GCA_903981925.1 Ostrea lurida | reverse complement strand
AGTCGAACAGAGCACTTACAAAAACCCATGAGGACACATACTGGGTGTTAAACCTCATCAATTGTGATGTCTAAAGGGAAGGCATCAGTCAGACCAGCACTTACAGACACACCATGAGGACACATACGCAAAGAGAAAATCTTAACGAATGTGAAGTCCCCGGGAAGACATTTCCTCAAAGACTTAAAAGGACACTTGCAGCTAAATTTTATATTTAAGCATTTTTCTATGTTTAAAAGCTTGTTAAGTTGTAAAAACTATTTATTTCTAATGGTCTAGCAAAAAAAAAATTATTGTCTGGTTGTTGAGTGAATTAAGTAAGATACAGCACTCACAATTCTTTTTGTTATGTAAACCAAAGCTCACGTCCTTGTTTTGTATGCATAAAATATTGCTTTACACAGAAAAATACCCATGTTAAAAGTGAGACGTGAAGAAAACACTGTACTGTTAAATGAACTTGTACGTCATGTAATTTGAAAAAATAAAAATCGGTTTTTAAATGGACGTGTACACAAGCATATTCATATACGTTAAACAAAACAAGCTTTGTTTACATTCTTAAGAAGCAGAATTTGTCAAAAACTGTTATGGGATAAGGAAAAAAAAAAGTTTGCTGTTCTTCAACCTTGATATAGAATATATAAATTAAATGATTCTTATCTATTACTATCATAATTTTCCATAATTATGTTCCATTTGTATAACATGTATCCGACGAACCTCGAATAAAGGACAACACAGAATCTGACAAATCTACTTCATATTTGGATATTTTTACTTAATTTGGACTCTATCTAATGGCAGACTAGCAAACTACAAGTAGACTCTCGATAACTCGAACTTCGATCTCTCGAAGTGAAGTCCCCGTCCCTATTTTTTTCTCAAAATTAGTAAGCAAATTTACTTCGAACGTCGGATCGTCTAGAAGTTTCTCGATCTCTCGAAGTTGGAATTTGGGTCCCGTAAACATATTTCATTTTCACTCTCGATCTCTCGAAGTGGTCGTTAGAGTATACAAACATCAACAAAGCGTTTATTCATTTCTGGCCTTGGACTACCTGGATGCCCCGAGGGGTGCGTGGCGAAGGCATTAAAAGTTACAGGGAACGTGCCGCCGCGCTGCTTGATAGGGTGACACGGGTAAACGAATTTGATAGTTTAAATTGGTCATGTATCACTTTCCACCTGAGCAATTGCGTTGGCATAGGTTCTGAGTATACATCGACTACCGTGTTATGGAATAAAATTTCTGATTGTTTTGCCCGAGACCATGGCAAGAGTAGGCCTAGATTTTGAGAAACTGTTTTGTGAACATGTTTTGTAAAAATACACGTTTATCTCAGCAACTAAAAGAGGAACAAATAAATATATGAACTTTCAAATACATGTATTTTTTTATTTATGCACGATAAAGTTTTGGTTCATATTAGCCCTGAGGAATAAGAAAGAAAAAATGTATAGATTTCGTTGAATAAAACAATTCCGGTAACGGTAAAATCTGGAAACCGTAATGGTCGGACATTCAATTTCCCGGATTAAGCCGACTTTCGATTCTCTCGAGTTTTGTCTGGTCCCTTGAACTTCGAGTTATCTCTGGTCACCTGTACATTATACATGTATGATAAGCAAGATGAACTTTAAACTTTTTTGCAATTAATGAATCATCAAACTTTCCTTTTCTACATGTACGTAAGTAATGTAACCAATATCACCTGCTTATGGTGTATATGTCTTCCCAGTTGATTTCGATACGCAAGACATGTCATGTGCATGAGGACTTATAAAAGCGAGGCAACCTACTGAGAAAAGTTCATGTTATATATACTCCAAAAAAAAGTTAAAGGTCATTAAAATTAAAATTCCCATTTTATTTTTTTTATACAAAGTTTTTGTTTGTGAGAATGAGATGAGAAAAAAATGAAACAATATTTCTGAAAAATTAAGAATAACACTCCTCTGTAAAAGAAAATTTCTAATCAACCTTTTCTCAAAATCAACAACATCAACGTACGACTTTTCCAGCTCTTTTATATGAACCTTCCTCAACGGAAATAACTTAAAGACTAGCTTTTTTTAAACATTATAGACAGTTTGCGTCTTCAGCAAAAAAATATTCATAATTTTCGTGATCAGTCATTCAAAAAATACTTTGTCAAGCTCCATTCCTAAGTTTTATGCACAATCCTCTGAATTTGATATTAAAGCAATGCTGGAGTTTCTCGTTGACAATACTGTAATTGGTAATTGGATCGTCCACAGTCTCTTGGGAGAATATCATGAGCAGGATTAATTGTGCGCCTTTGTCAGCTGACCTGTTTTTTATAGTCTTATGAGGCCAGAATTATTGAAAAGCAATTCTACGTGGGAAGAAAAAAAATCTATATGGGGTGACTTTTAATTCGATATATTGACGACTTTCTATCTTATTGAATTATCATTTTCATCCATAATGAAACCGATATCCGACATATCCCAAGTAAGCTAGAAATAAAGACACCACAGAGCCATCCATAACAAGCATCCTATTGGGATATTCTATTAACCCCATGGACATTAACGGAAGCTAAACAGTTTTAATTTCATGGCAGATGGAACGATTTCAGCTTCTCTTTCGTAACCAGTCCGTTATATTCCTCTCTCTGTCGATCGCTCATAATTCAGAGAGAACTGGAGATGGAGGGCTTGAATTATTCGAAGGTTATATAATCGTAACTTCCCACGTTCATGTAGCAACATTGCATCATCACCTTGTATATCGTGTTTTATATCTCTCAACTTATATGAACTTGTTCTATGTATAATTAGTTTTTTGAATCGAGCTAGCTATTTACAAACAAGTTGTTGATGCAGAGGTTTCACAGTCACGTTTTAAATGCAACATTTCGCAAATTCAATGATCGTTATAAACCTCTGCATCACCAACTTGTTTGTAAATTAGCTAGCCTCGATTCAAAAAACTAATTATACATAGAAGCAAGTTCATATAAGTTGAGGATATAAACACGATATAACAGGTTGATGATGCAATGTTGCTACGATGACGTGGGAAGTTGACGATATGATAACTCCGAATAATTCCAACCCTCCATCTCCAGTTTCTCTCTGAAAATTAAATGTAGCGATCGACAGAGAGAGGAATATAACGACTGGGTTATCGAAAGAGAAGCTGAAAATCGTTCCATCTGCCAATGAAATTAAAACTGTTAGCTTCCGTTATATGTCCTGTTAATAGAATATCCAATAGGATGCTTGTATGGAATGGCTCTGTGGGTGTCTTTTATTTCTAGGCTTTACTGGGATATGTCGGATATCGTCATATGATGAAATGATAATTTTCAAAATAGAGTAGAAAGCGTCAATATATCGAATTAAAAGTCACCCATAATAGATTTCTTTTCTTTCTCACGTAGAAGCCTTTTCAATAATTCTGCCTCATAAGATATAAAAACAGGTCAGCTGACAAAGGCGCACAATTAATCCCGTTGCTTCATGGATTATTCAAGAGACTGTTGGACGATCCAAATTACCAATTACAGTATTGTCAACGAGAAACTCCAGCATTGCTTTAATATCAAATTCAGAGGATTTGTGCATAAAACTAGAATGGAGTTTTGACAAAGTATTTTTTGAATGACTGTATCAACCGAAAATATGAATAATTTTTTGCTGAAGGACGCAACTGGTCTATAATGTTAAAAAAGCTAGTCTTTAAGTTATCGTGAGGAATGGGTCATATAAAGAGCTGAAAAGTCGTACGTATTGGAATGTTGTTGATTTGAGAAAGGTGATTAGAAATTTTTTTTACAGAGGAGTGTTAATTCTTAAATTTCAGAAATATGTCATTTTTCTCATCTCATTCTCACAAACAAAAACTTTTGTAAATAAAAAAATAAAATGGAATTTAATTTAATGACCCTACTTTTTTTTTTGGAGTATATATACATGAACTTTTTTTCTCAGTAGTTGGGCCTCGCTTTTATAAGTCCTCATGCACATCGACACGATCTTGCGTATCGAATCAACCTGGGAGACATATACAGCCATAAGCAGGTGATAGTGGTACATTAACTACGGTACATGTAGAAAAGGAAAGTTGATGATTCAAATTGCAAAAGTTAAAGTCATCTTTGCTTAATCATACATGTATAATGTACAGGTGACTCGAGATAACTCGAAGTTCAAGGGACGCAAGACAAAACTTCGAGGATCGAAAGTCGGCTTAATCCGGAAATTGAATGTCCGACCATTACGGTTCAGATTTTACCGTTTACGCGGAAATTGTTTATCAAAACGACATCTATACATTTTTTCTTTCTTATTCCTCAGGTAATATTGACGCAAGAACTTTATCGGTGCATAAAAATAAAAAATACATTATTTGAAAGTTCATATATTTATTTGTTCTCTTTTAGTGCTGAGATAAACGGTGTATTTTAACAAACATGTTTCACAAAAAACATTTTTCTCAAAATCCTAGGCCTCTCTGCATGGTCCTCGGCAAACAATCAGAAATTTTTATTCATACACGTAGTCGATTATACTCCAGAACCTATCAACGCATTGCTCAGGTGGGAAGTGAATAATTGACCAATTAAACTAATCAAATGTTACCCGTGTCCACCCAATCAAAGCAGCGCGGCGGGCACGTTCCCTTTGTAAACTTTTAATTGCCTCGCCACGCACCCTCGGGCATCCAGGTAAGTCCTAAGCCAGAAAATGAAAATAAACCGTTTGGTTGATGTTTTGGTATACTCTACGACCAACTTCGAGAGATCGAGGAGTGAAAATGAAATATGTTTTACGGGACCAAATTTCACTTCGATGAGATCGAGAACTTCTAGAGATCGAACGTTCGAGAGTAAATTTGGCTTACTAATATTGAAGAAAAAAATAGGGACGGGGACTTCACTTCGAGAGATCGAAGTTCGAGTTATCGAGAGTCAACTTGTAGTTGCTAGTCTGCCATTAAGTCAATATTAAAGTAAAATATCCAAATATGAAGTAGATTTGTCAGATTCTGTGGGTTGTCCTTAATTTCGAGTTCGTCGGATACTGTATATCAAATGGCAATAATTATGAAAATTTAAATGATATTATAAGATAAGATAATCATCTAATATATTATCTATATGCAAGGTTGAGGACACAGCGAACTTTTTTTCCTTTATCCATAAACAGTTTTTGAACAAAATTCTGGCTTCTTAAAGCAATGTAAACAAAGCCTTGTTTTGTTTACGTATATTGGAATATGCTTGTACACGTCCATTTAAAAACCGATTTTTTTTTTTCAAAATTACATGACGTACAAGTTCATCTGAACAGTTACAGTGTTTTCTCACGTCTCACTTTTTTTAACATGGTATTTTCTGTGAAAGCAATATTATGCATACAAAAACAAGACGTGAGCTTTGTTTACATAACAAAAGAATTGGTGGAGTGCTGTATCTTACTTATCACTCAAACAGAACATAAATTTTTTGGCTGACCATTAGAAATAATAGTTTTACAAACTTACAAAGCATTTAAACATAGAAAATGTAAATATAAAATTTAGCTCAAAACGTGTCCCTTTTAAGCTCTTTTTGAGGAAATGTCCTTCCCAGGGACTTTCACATTTCGTTTAAGATTTCCTTGGTAATGTGTTCCTCATGTGTGTCTGTAAGTGCTGTGGTCTGACTGAATGACTTCCCTTAGACATCACATGATGAGGTTTAACACAGTATGTGTCCTCATGTGTTTTTGTAAAGTGCTCTGTTCGAAACTGGACATGAACTCGCCACAGACATGACATTGATGAGTTTAACAACCAGTGTGTGTCTGCATGTGCCTTCGAAAGTTTCGGTGGCATTATTGAAAACCTTCCCACAGACATCACATTGAAAATTCTAATCACCAGAACATGTCCTTGTGTGCGATGTGAAGTTCCCTTTCTTACAGAATTCCTTTCCACAAACATCAACATTTATAAAGGCTTTTCACCAAGTGTGTATCAATCATATGTCTTTGTAATGATCCCTCCTCAAAGAATGTCTTCCACAGACATCAAACATAAAAAATCACACAATTTGTTACAAAGTATGTATTCTCACATGTCCTGAAAATGACCCCTGTTTCCACTAAATGCCCTTCCAAAGACATCAAACATTCAGAAAATGTTTATCCATATTACTGTATGGTCCTCATGTGTGTCTGTAAAGTGTCCTGTCTTGATTGAATGCCTTCCCACAGACATCCACACTTGTAAAAGGTTTCTCACCAGTATGTGTCCTCATGTGGTGTCTGTAAGTGGCCTTTCCTGATTGTAACACCTTCCCACAGTATCACATTCATAATCCAAGGTTTATCACCAGTATGTGTTCCTCATGTGTGGTCTTGAAAGCATCCTGTCTGATTGAATGCCTTCCCACAGCATCACATTTATGAGGTTTATCACCATTATGTGTTCTTTGTTGTTTCTTTAATCCCATGATTATTGAATGCCTTCCCAGACATCACATTTATAGGGTTTTTCAGCCAGTATGTGTCCTCATGTGTCTGTTGTGGTGATCCCATCTCACTTGAAAGACTTCCCACAGACATCACATTCATAAGGTTTTTCACCAGTATGTGTCCTCATGTGTGTCTGTAAGTGTCCTTTCTGATTGAACGCCTTCCCACAGACATCACCATTCATAATCACGTTTATCGACCAGAAATGTTGTCCTCAATGTGTGTCTGTAAGCCATCCTGTCTGATTGAAACGCCTTCCACAGACATCAACATTCATAAATCACGTTTATCTACCAGTTATGTGGTCCCTCATGTGTCCTGTGTTGTGAACCCTTGTCACTAAAACGCCTTCCCACAACATCAAACATTCATAAGGTTTTTCAACAGTATGTATCCTCATTGTCTTTTTTAAAGTTGCTTTTGTGAGAAAATGTCTTTCCACACACTTCGGCATTTTGTTGGGTCCTCTCACCCGTATAGTGTTCGTAAGTGAGTCCGTAAATTCCATGTGTGCTGAAGCACTTTCCACACCACATCACATTAATGAGGTTTTATCACCATTTAATGTGTCCCTTTTGTGTATCTTAAAATCCCATGCATTATTAAATGCCTTCCCACAGACATCACATTTATAGGGTTTTTCACCAAAGTAATGTGTCCTCTTATGTCTGTTGTGTGAATCCCTTCTCAAACTGAAAGGCCTTCCCCGCAAGACATCACAATTCAAAAAGGTTTTTCACCAAGTATGTATCCTCATGTGTCTCTTTAAGTGTTCTGTCCATTTTTTTATTTTTTTTTATGAATGTCTTCCCGCAGACATCCACATTATGAAGGTTTTTCACCAGTAATGTATCCTCATGTGGTTTCTTAATCTCCTGAGCTGTTGAATTTCTTCCAACAGAAAATCACACCCATGTTTTATGCGCCATTATGTGTCCTCATGTGTTTCTTTAAATTCCTGTCTCACTATATGCTTTCCAAGAACACCACAATTACATAATCAGCATTATCCAACAAGTATGTATCCTCCAATGTTGTCCTTTTAAGAGTTGCTTTGTGAAAGAAAAATGTCTTTCCCAAACAGACATCGCATTTGTTGGGTCTCTCACCCGTATGTGTTCGTAAGTGAATCTGTTAAACTCCCATGCGCGACTGAAGCACTTTCCAACACATAGTCAACATTTATGAGTTTATCACCATTTGTGTCTTTTTGTATCTTTAAATCCAATGCCATTATTAAATGCCTCCCACAGACATCACATTTATGGGCTTTTCACCAGTATTGTCCTCTTATGTCTGTTGTGTGATCCCATCTCATGGAACGCCTTCCCACAGACATCACATTCATAAGGTTTTTCACCAGTAGTGTATCCTTATGTGTCTCTGTAAGTTGTCGCTGTATCACTCAAATGTCTTCCGCAACATCACATTTATATGGTGTTTTCACCAGTATGTATTCCTCATGTGTCTTATTAGAGTTACTTTGTGAGAAAAATGCTTCTTCACACACATCGCAATTTGTTGGGTCTCTCACCTGTATGTATCCTTAAGTGAATCCGTAATCCCATGCGCGACCGAAAACGCCTTCCCACGAAATCACATTTATGAGGTTTTTCACCAGTATGTATCCTTAATATGTTTTCTTAACGGTCCCTGAGCTGTTTGAATGTCTCCAACAGAATCACATTCATATGGTTATTTTTAAATAAACGCCTTAAACCCACAGACATCAACATTCATAAGGTTTATCACCATATGTATCCTCTTGTGTTTTTGTGAAGTCCTTGTCCAAATAACTTGTTTTTGACCTCCAGGGTGTTTAAATACTTTTGTACAATATTTTTTCTGATCTTTAGTTTTACTTGTTTCAACAGACAGTCACAACAGGCTCACTATGTCCATTATATTCTTGTTTAGGTACAAGTTTCTTTGATTGGTGCAGAAGACATTTACAAAACTAAAAACTAATGTTTCACTTCTCTGAATTATGGGAGCTTTGTCCAATGACTGGGTAGACTAAAAAGGCAGTTAGAGAGTAATCTCTTGCATTTTCCTGGTTTGCATAAAAATCCGTTCCCTCTTTCACATGCTACTGGTATATCTGAAACATAAGATAACAAAACAATACATGTACATGTATATACTCATAGATTAAGTTTTCTTACAAATGTTTTTTTTTTCAATTTGAAGTTAATGGTACTGACTTTGTTTGTGTGAGAAGTTTTCTAAGATTAATAATTTTCACTATATTGTCTGGGCTATAAAGCAATGAATTATGAATTTATTTAAGAAAATAAGATATAATTTTAAAAATATTTAATCGGGATATAGAATACGGGTTTGGTCACGTGAATCAAATTCATAAAAGCCCGAAGGGCTTTAATGGAAAATTGAGTCACGTACCAACCCGTATTTATATCCTGTAAATAATTTTAAAATGAATACCTTATTACTTAATATTTACAATTTTTGATCGATAATCATTGCTGAATTGTGTTAGCAACATGTTTTCCATACATTTCACATTGTTGACCCACATTAAACGCTTCGTTCAAAAATGACGAAAAACACAAAACAAAAGTTCCATGAATGAAGACTTGTTTTAATTATTAGGACGCTAAAAAGCAAGTATATAAAGAAAGACATAAATACATTTCTTCAAAAGTATATGATTTGAAAACTCTTCCTTATGTCCTAATTTTGCAAAAAACTGATAATTTGAATTCCTGGCGGAAGTTTGGGGTGCGCGCAATATTACACTTACAACGTTGTGATGCGGTGTTCCATTTTGAAAGTTGCAGAACAATTGTTGAATGATTTTGAGAGATATTTCGTGGACATTTTCGGAGTTACATATGTAACAGAAGAAACTGGGTGGGGGACATGAAGACAGGGCGGCACTCGTCAGGTGTAAGGCAAATAATTCACCGACCAGGGACAAGAGGACGCAGATGAATTCTCCTGAAAGAACTGACATAGGGCCTAGCAAGACGAAGGTAGGTGACGGTCTGGAATTGTAATTGTTGACAACATGAGCTCACTGAACGCTTCTGTGACTCGATAGATTTTTCTTATAGGTTTTCAAAGACACCTCGCTTCGAATGCCCCGACATAAAGATGATCTGGCGTGAATGGAAACCGGCATCACTCATGGCTGTGATGGGGCCGTGGCAACGCAGGCTGTGAGTGCGCTGTGGTAGGTTTTGATATACATTGAGGATTACAAATATCATCGGACATAATCCAGGAAGGACCTTTTCGCTAGAGCTGTGTACCACAATGATTTCAAAGCTGGAAGAGAGAGTGCGTCTTTGTAGCTGTGTTAATAGAGGTGTGTAGCATTTGATCTGATTTGCTCATCAGCATGTGAGGCATTTTTATTGGACATGTATCAATCAATTCCTGAATTTCAAATTCGTTTGTCGGATGGAGCTTCATTACATCAATCCACCCTGAAATTTTGTTGTTGTGGTTTCATGACGAAGCGTTGCGTATTCCAGACCAATTTTCAATCCTTTTGAAAGTGAAATGAATGAATCCATGTACGCGGGATGTACCAAGCTGATGGTGAAAATTCTTAAACGAATGACTTCCCACAGACATGACATTGATGAGGTTTAACACCAGTATGTGTCTGCGTGTGCCTCTGAAAGTTTCGTGCATTATTGAAAACCTTCCCACAGACATCACATTGATAAATTCTATCACCAGAACATGTCCTTGTGTGCGATGTGAAGTTTCCTTTCTTACAGAATTCCTTTCCACAAACATCACATTTATAAGGCTTTTCACCAGTGTGTATCATCATATGTCTTTCTAATGATCCCTCCTCAAAGAATGTCTTCCCACAGACATCACATAAAAAATCACACAATTTGTTACAAGTATGTATTCTCACATGTCTCTGAAATGACCCTGTTTCACTAAATGCCTTCCCAAAGACATCACATTCAGAATGTTTATCCATATTACATGTATGTGTCCTCATGTGTGTCTGAAAGCATCCTGTCTGATTGAATGCCTTCCCGCCGGCATCACACTTGTAAGGTTTCTCACCAGTATGTGTCCTCATGTGTGTCTGTAAGTGTCCTTTCTGATTGAACACCTTCCCACAGATATCACATTCATAATCAAGTTTATCACCAGTATGTGTCCTCATGTGTGTCTGAAAGCATCCTGTCTGATTGAATGCCTTCCCACAGACATCACATTTATAAGGTTTATCACCATTATGTGTTCTTTTGTGTTTCTTTAACTCCCATGAATTATTGAATGCCTTCCCACAGACATCACATTTATAGGGTTTTTCACCAGTATGTGTCCTCATGTGTCTGTTGTGTGATCCCATCTCACTGAAAGCCTTCCCACAGACATCACA
>CAJDSM010041301.1:4279-16379 GCA_903981925.1 Ostrea lurida | reverse complement strand
TATATATATTATAAGGTTATGTTGTTCATCAAAATCGATTGCACAAGAGTTTAAAGCATGCTCCACGGCCAAGCATTGTGGTTTGACTGAGGAGTGTCCTTGTCATCAGGGTCAGATTCCTCGCTTTTTTTTCCTAATTGCAGGTCTTATATCGTTTATTGCCATTAAACATATTATCAAAAATTATATATTTTTTTATTATTAGCGCCGTGTTTGAGATTCCAGAAACGTAAGTAAACTTCTCACTATAACATTTGAAAACATTAATGTAATATTAAAGTCACCTATGCTTGGTTTGGAAAATATTTAATTCTTGTTCAACATTTAAATCTGGACACTAGAAATCTCTGAAGACAGCACTGATGACAGGATTCAGGAACATCCTCCTAAATTCTACAGAATTAACACTCTATGTTTTCTTCACACTTAAACTTCTTCACTGTCAGTGGTTGAGCGCCGCTGTACGTAGGTGGGCGTATACGTTCTGCCGCTTCGTCAATAGTAATTGTCGGGACACCTGTCCCCAGTATGAATACACAAGCATAGCTGTATTGTTTCCGCGGCTCGGATTATGTGTTCGAGATCGTTTCTGGATTGAGTCCGCCTGGACGAGCCATAGTAACGGGGTGGTATCATCTCATAGGAGCGGGGATAGGCCGTTCTGCCTCTGGTGCTACAATGAAGTGGCAAATAGTAGTGTTGTGGTGTGGCGTGATAGGTCTGGCAGGTGCGGCGAGATATGGTTCGTCTAATGGGGTCGTCAAAGCACTGTGGATTGCAAGTTGATACTGCGGTAGTCCGAGTGTTCACAAACCGATCGTTGGTATCATATTCGAGATATATAACTGATGAGCAGCTGGTGTCGACCTCATAGGACATCGGACTCTTCACTGGTTTCTTCAGACTCAAGACTCTTTCAGTGCTTTCCAGATCCTGTTCCAGATTCCTGAACTTCCTCATAACTAGAAGCTTCTGTGATTCTCCTCGCCGTGTCCCAATTGTCCATCTGGTTAAATCCTGCGGATTAACGAAAACAAGGTGATCAAATCACTCAAATTAATATACTCGCTCACTCCCAGACAAATTATAGGTGGACAGATGGTATTAAAAAGTGTATGAAATTCGTCCCGCTTAAGCTTTATTAAAGATGGTAAGAGAGATGTCGCTAGTTCATAATAACTGTTGGGGAGGACACGGTTCTCCAAAATCCGAAGTGCCCAAATTTACTGCCGCTTGTCCAAAGATTCCTTCTTACTCAATTTGGAAAAGAATTGGATTGGTAGTATGTCTGCCTCGCGAATGTAACATATATCAGTAGAGCTCCAGAATACGAGGCGGATCGGCACGACGTGTACAAAGTATCCGCAGAGCGTGTCTGGGCGGCCGAATTGTGTCCATACCTGTTATGAGCGTATCTACTGTTACTGCACCCTCAATTTATTCACAGGTCTCGGAGACTCGGGAAGAACATCCCATAGAGGCTGAATGACACTCACCTCACCAAATAACTTCTCTCATGAGTGAACAAAGGAGAAAATATTGCATAATATTGATGATTTATATAAACTTAATAGAATATATGAAGGGCTACAAATTTTAGACTCTATGCTTAGCACTTATGGTTTTTAAACAGTGGGTTCCATATTTGTGTGCCATCACCTATGCTGCGCACTCAGGACCTCCGTTATAACAGAAAGGCTCGCAAGGCCTGTCTGTATATTTAGGTGTATGGGCTGAAAAGATCGAAAATGTCACAGATTACTAGTAAGTCGTCTTTGTGCTGAGTCCGCACGCATGCGGAGATGGTGCGCGTGCGGCATAGGGCTCAAACAACAAAAAGTTTCTAAATTCTTTGCATGCAATTTATACGTTTTCTGTTTCATCCAATAAACCTCAATTTTTGATTCTCGAGTCTCTATCGAGGGCTATAGGTACGTCGATTTAGGGTTGCCCCCATCTCCGTAATATTATTCCTCCTAGACACGTCGAGGAGGCGAGAGCGGACCAGAGAGTATCGCTATGCGGTTAAGTAAAGAAGTGCGTAAGTTGCTCCTGTGGCTAGTTGAAAAGATAGCATTGGAGCTATGGTGTAGCTAGAGTGGATTAGTAGTTATTAGCTTCTCTATTAATTAAGTGAGGATACGAGAGCGAATATCGTGTAGGTGAGAGTTGAAATTTAATGTCGAGGCGGTGTACTAACATTATACTGGTCACACAATTGCGCGAGATGACTTAAGAATTATCAATGTTTGGCCAATAATGTTACAACATAGAAGCGGCCTGAGCGACATCAGTAGCGCAATTTGATCGCACCAGTGTATGATTAGAGTAGAAGGCACTGAATATATACGAAAAGCTCACTTAAGCCCTGCGACACTAAGCTGAAAGTGCTAAGTACTTACGCTCACAAACGATTCATCCTCTGAAATCACCCCCCCTCAATAAGCCATAGCTGTGCCGTCTCAGAGATATCATTAAGAGAAGACTTGAAAATTACAAGAAATTCAAAACAAGAGCAAAGCAAAGTAGCAATATACGCCCTTCATGGCCAGACAGTGGTAAAACCACTATGTGCATTTTGACCTTTCGCCAGTGACCTTCCTCAGGTCATGACACATCCTTAGTTCTAGGGCAACAAATCTGTGGAATATCATTGAAATTCCTGCACCCATGGAAAAGTTATGGCCTGGACAATGTAAAACACTATGTGCATTTGACCTTGACCTCAAGGTCATGACACTTCCTTGGGTCTAGACCCAACAATTCTGTGAAATATTATTCCAATCCATGCACTCAGTGAAAACTTATGGTCCGGAAAGGTTAAAACCACTATGTGCATTGCGACTTTGACATCTGACTAGTGACCTTGGCTAGGTCACAACACTTTCTGGATCTAGACCAACAGTTCTGTGAAATATTATTCCAATCCATGCACTCGTTAAAAACTTGCGGACCGGACAAGGTTAAAAACCACGATGTGCATTTTGACCTTGATCTTTGACCAGTGATCTTGGCTCAAGATCATGACACTTTCTTGTTCCATGACAACAATTCTGTGAAATATTATTTCCAATCCATGCACTCAGTCAAAAGTTATGGCCCGGACAATGTTTAAACCATTAAGTGTGTAGTGACCTTGACCTTTGACCAATAACTTTGGATCAAGGTCATCACCTTCCTTAGGTCCAGGGCAACAATTCTGTGAAATATTATTGAAATCTACAAGAGGATCAGGAGTTATGGCCCGGACAACTATTTGCCAATTTTAAAACTATTATGTGTATAGTGACCTTGACCTTTGACCAATAATCTTGGATCAAGGTCATGACACTTCCTTATGTCCAGGGCAACAATTCTGTGAAATATTGTTTAGATCTACAAAGAGGTTCAGGAGTTATGGCCCGGACAAGTTATTTCGGCCGGACGCTGTACGCCGGACGGACGGACAACGCCATAACATAATACGTCCCTCTGAGACGGGCGTAAAAAAATTACTGTAGTCCCAATATGTCTTTCTCAATATCACGAGTTTTTTGTACATCAAGTGCAAAAACGTTATTATTTAATTCCATTACAAGTATAATCTGAACTGTAAGAAGACATATTATGTATCTATTCTATGAATGATTGATTTGTGTTGTTTATGATTTGTTTACAGCTACAGACAAATCAAGTTTAAATGAATACATCTTTAGTAAACTTTAAGTGCACAAAGGTCATGTTTAAAAGCACTGTAGCTCAAAAACAAGCATTACAACCCAGTTTTTCTTTTTGATTTCCCAATTAATTCTCCTTCAAATGTAGAGATCAAAATATGCTTCCTAAAAAAAATAGCATTGGTCCAAATCTCGGTGCGAACATCTATAAGTTTAGAGCTGCCTATTCAAAACAGAAAGTTGGTTTTCAATGTCAAACCAGTACATATATGTAGATTACGCCACACCTGCTACAGAAATTTACAACATACTACAGCTAGAGAAACATACATCATATTAAAGAAATACACAGCATTGATACAGAAATAAGCAACAATCCACAGATCAGAGCTGTGTTGATAACTCTGGTGATATTTACATTGGAACTGAAAACACTTAAAAATTTAAATATCATATTAATATTTATTCAGCAATGAGTGACTGAGTTATGACACGAAATAATTCAATTCTGAAAGAAAATAAATGCAACAAGAAATAATTGTAAAACATACTGGTACCTCCGCCACCCTCACTTGTGCCAGAGTACTACAATACATTACACCTAGTGACCTTTTGATCTGAAAATATTTAGGGGTCATTTACTACAATGTCCAACCCTGCCATGTACATGAAAGATTATCACTATCAACAGGATTTCAAGATTTATTGATAAGATGATATGAAGATTTACAAGATATGATTATGATCTATTATATAAAGTCTATAAAACCAGTCAATGAAAGAATGAAATAATAAATGAGTGAATGAAAATGAAAAATGATTGAGTGAATAGATAGAATGAAGAATAAACAAATGAGTGAATGATAGAATGAAAGAATAAACATGAGTGATGATAGAATGAAAGAATAACAAATGATGATGAATAGATGAAGAATCAACAAATGAGTGATGATAGAATGAAAGATAAACAAATGAGTGATGATAGAATGAAAGAATAACAAATGAGTGAATGATAGAATGAATGAATAAATGAGTGGATGGAAGAATAATATGAATGAAAGAATAATAAATGAACAAACAAACGTATGAAAGTTAAACTGTACTGTCCCCAAGATTGACAGTCTTATTAACAAGTATCAGAAATCTTCTCTAAAGTCTTCATCCTTCATATATATTCAATCACTTCCGACATTGAATAGTTATTTAATGAATATCAATTAATTGATTGGAGTTATCTTATCTAATATCACTAATCAGAAAACCGATACTGTAATATAATCTAAGCTCTATCTGTAACTTAATTATTCAGTATCCACACTCCTAACATAACATTGTCATCACAATCATTTATAATGGCTTCCTATTTGTGTGTGTATGTTATTTTGTACTGACTGATATATAGTACAATAAACTACAGTACTACTAGTACTTACCAGTCAGAGAGTACCTCTCTGTATATATCTATATACACACACTGTGTTGGTAATCAGTAAACTCAGTACTACTAGTACTTACCAGTCAGAGAGTACCTCCTCTGTATATATCTATATACACACACTGTGTTGGTAATCAGTAAACTCAGTACTACTAGTACTTACCAGTCAGAGAGTACCTCCTCTGTATATATCTATATACACGCACTGTGTTGGTAATCAGTAAACTACAGTACTACTAGTATTTTACCAGTCAGAGAGTACCTCCTCTGTATATATCTATATACACGCACTGTGTTGGTAATCAGTAAACTACAGTACTACTAGTACTTACCAGTCAGAGAGTACCTCCTCTGTATATATCTATATAACACACTGTGTTGGTAATCAGTAAACTACAGTACTACTAGTACTTACCAGTCAGAGAGTACCTCCTCTGTATATATCTATATACACGACTGTGTTGGTAATCAGTAAACTACAGTACTACTAGTACTTACCAGTCAGAGAGTACTCCTCTGTATATTATCTATATACACAGCACTGTGTTGGTAATCAGTAAACTACAGTACTACTAGTACTTACCAGTCGAGAGTACCTCCTCTGTATATATCTATATACAACACTGTGTTGGTATCAGTAAACTACAGTACTACTAGTATTACCAGTCAGAGAGTACCTCTCTGTATATATCTATATACACACTGTGTTGGTAATCAGTAAACTACAGTACTACTAGTACTTACCAGTCAGAGAGTACCTCCCTGTATATATCTATATACACACACTGTGTTGGTAATCAGTAAACTACAGTACTACTAGTAACTTACCAGTCAAGAGTACCTCCTCTGTATATATCTATATACACGCACTGTGTTGGTAATCAGTAAATACAGTACTAGTACTTACCAGTCAGAGAGTACCTCCTCTGTATATATCTATATACACCACTGTGTTGGTAATGACAGTAAAACTACCGTACTACTAGTACTTACCAGTCAGAGAGTACTCCTTGTATATATTCTAATACACACACTGTGTGGTAACAGAAACTACAGTAACTATATACTTACCAGTCAGAGAGTATATTCCTCTGTATATATCATGTAACACACTATGTTGGTAAATCAGTAAACTACAGTACTACTAGACTTACCATCAAGAAGAGTACCTCCTTCTGTATATATCTATATACACACACTGTGTTGGTATCCAGCGGAGAGTATCTCCTCTGTATATATTATATAATCACACTATGTGGTTTAATCAGTAAACTACAGTATACTAGTACTTACCAGTCAGAGAGTAACCTCCCTCTGTATATATTCTATATACACCACAACTGTGTTGGTAATCAGTAAACTACAGTACTACTACCGTACTTTACCAGTCAGAGAAGTACCTCCTCTGTATATAATCTTATATACAACACTGTGTTGGTAATCCGTAAAACTACAGTACTACTATGTACTTACAGTCAGAGATACTCCTCTGTATATATCTAATATACACACCTGTGTTGGTAATCAGTAAACTACATACTACTAGTAGTTACCAGTCAGAGAGTATTCCCTCTTTTATATATCTCTATACACCACACTACGTTGTAATCCCAGTAAACCACAGTACTACTAGTACATTACCAGTCCAGAAGAGTACCTTCCTCTGTAAATATCTATATAACACAATAGCTGTGTTTTGGTAACAAGTAAACTACAGTACCACTAGTACTTACCAGTCAGAAGTACCTCCTCTGTATAATATATATACACACCCCTGCGTTGGTAATCAGTACACTACAGTATACTTAGTACTTAACCATCCAGAGAGTACCGTTAATTGTATGGCCATCCACAAGAGGTACCCCTCTGCGTATATGAGCTGAATATTTACACACACTGAATGTTGGTAATCAATAAACTACAGTACTACAGTATTCCTCAAGTGCGCAAAGAGAGTAAACTCCTCTGTATACGGTGTAAGGGTAATAAGTAGTGAGGTGGATCTTATATACACACACTGGTTGTTGGTAATCAGTACGTCAGTACTAACTAGATTACCCGCAGAGGTCTTTCCCTCTGTATATATCTATATACAACACTGTGTTGGTAAATCAGTAAACTACATAACTAATAGTACTTACCAGTCAGAGGTACTCGCTCTGTATATCTATATACACACACTGTGTTGGTAATCAGTAAACTACAGTACTACTAGTATTACCAGTCAGCGAGTACCTCTCTGTATATATCTAGTATACACCACACGTAATGCTGTGTTGGTAATCAGTAACTACCAGTACTACTAGACTATACCAGTCAGAGAGTACTCCTCTGTATTATCTATATATCACACACTGTGTTGTATCAGTCAGTTTAAGATTATCGAGTTGATCGGAATGGATGGATACAGTAGCTTAGGGACGCACCGCAGGAGTAGCTATGAGACAGCTCTTGTGTGAGTATATTGAGATATACACATTCTCAACTGCTGTTGGTAATTCAGTAAACTACAGTACTACTAGTATCTTTACACGTCAGAGAGTACCCTCCTCTGTTATATATACTATAATACACACACTGTGTTGTAATCAATAAACTACAGTACTACTAGTACTTTGCTTAATTATGAGAGGTAATCGCTGAGGGTCCTCTGTATAATATTATTAAGACCCGAAAATGAGCATGGCTATCTCAGCTGTTGAAGTAATGGGTTGCCACGTACTTAGAGATAACCAGGAGCATACTCACCGGAGGAAGACCTATGATCGTACGCAGTCCAGAGAAGTACCTCTCTGTATATATCTATATACACACACTGTGTTGGATATAAGATTTTACAAAAGATCCCTTGACAGTGATTGAGTTCACCCTATATGAGAGAATACTTCGGGCCTCCTGTATGCAGGTAATAGTGCCTTACACCACACACCGCAAGTGCTCTCGCTCGCCAGGAGACTGATGAGTAAGTACTATATGAGTACTACTAGTTCACTGAGCATGTCTACCAGTCAAGAGTAGAATCGACCTTTGTATATATTGTATCATACACAGAACACAGCTGTGTTGGTAATCAGGAGTTGTGATAAATAAAACGTGATCGAGAGACTAAAGGTTAACTATACCAGTCCAAGAGAGGTACCGTCCTTTGTATAATTTAATCTCAGTACGCGAACGATACTGTGTTGGTAATTCAGTAAACTACAGTCTACTAGTACTTACCAGTCAGAGAGTACCTCCTTGTATATATTCTATATACCACACACTGTTGTTGGTAATGCAGTAAACTACAGTACTAACTAGTTACTAAACCATAGGCAAAGTACCTCCTTTGTATATATCTATATACAACGCACTGTGTTGGTGTATCGCTGAATCCGACCCAGGAAGGTGAGTTTTATCATCAATAAGTTCAGAGCTCCATGGTCTGTATATACGCAGGGTGAGTAGATGTTATCGATGTGGGTCACTAGTAAACAGAGACAAGAGTGACCGTCCTTTGTCATCATCTGTACTGTGTGGGTGTTAACATCACACACCAGGATGTGTGACCAGCCGGCATGCGTCTGGTACAGATTATCATACATGTGGTAGTATAGGTGGAGTGGATGCGTAATGGAGGTTTCCTAGAGGAGTGAGAAGTTCAAAGAGGCTGTCTGCTAACCCCGTGGACCGCTCACACGTTGCGTCGAATCAGCTGAGACAAAGTTCATACAGCGACAAACACTCTATCGACCGTTCCTATTCTCTGTGATGTATTAGGCTCACTATACAAGGTTGTGACCGGTGTTGTTGTGCTGTATAGTCAGTATCTGTTGTCCTGTACTGTTTGTAACCGGGGGTTATCTTCATGGTATGGCCGTGTAGAATGCGACCACACGGTCCGGACGATCGAGAGAGTGAGCTTGTGGAGCAGTACACACTGTAGGTCTCCAGATGATTGAAATGTAGCGTAGTCTCACTCTTCGAATATCTTAGAGCGTGTGGGTGACTGTTTTACTGTCTATCGACAGTTTTGTTGATGTTATCATTCCTGTCTAATAAATCACGTTCACCAGAAACTGTTCACTGTGTGTATGTCCTATATTCCTGTGCTATATCTTCACACGGTTGTATAGTTGTCTCCTGTTGTGTCTGTCAAGATGAGATTGTTATACCATCCTATACCAGCCCGGTCGTTTACGTCACATCGTACTGGGATGTTGGCGACGTGAGACCAAAGATGTACACAAATAACATCTGTCACAACAGACAGACGCGTGTATATTACAGGTTGTTGGACCGTCAGTTTCAAACACACGTCGTCTATTTCCTACTTGTCGGTTCCCTGTTGATAGTTGATTTCTTGGGATTCCCCTCAAATGAACTGACTCAACAATCACTCCATGTTGAATTTTCCTCAGTCATGTGGACAGCGATGGTGTTTGTGGAAGATTAGGGGTGTCCCCTTTATCTGGGGGAAACACGACGGTTTATAAAGAAGCGGAATTGTAGCACTCTGTGGCTGATTGTTCATAATCTGTCCTCATAGTCTTTGTGAAGGGGGTGAGGCGTCTTCATTTTTCTCTTCTGGTTGTTTATCAGTCAATCGAATAAACCTCTGTAATCTGTTTGTAGTAAATCAACATACACGTTTGGTCATCAGATCCTCAGTCTCTGGGCTTTTGTTTGACATCTGTCTTGTGTGCACGCATGTGTATATGTATATAAGTGGGGGACAAAGCTTGTTTTGGATATCAAGATTTGGATATTTGACCCTGCCAGAGAAACACTGACAAGGTATAGGAGATCTCAACTTCTGATTGTTGTCATGATTTCCGGTGTTGTTTGTCGCTCTTGGTTTGATTAGGCTGTTCTAAATGTCAGTATTTGTTGTTTTTTCGGTGTTCTAACCATCGTAAATATACACACAATACAGGGTCGATGAGACGAGGCTGAGCAGTAAATATTTTCCAGAGAGTGTCAGGCATGTCGGACACCAGAGAATCCTCTTTATTCGCTGTGGGTCGAGAGGGGTACTGTAAGTGGAGACAGAGCCATTTTCTCGTACACAGGCTCACTTTTGTAGGAAAATAGACATCATGGTGAATGGTTGATCTCTACGGGAGTCGACACGGTGAGAGGTTTCTGAAGAGATTACGAATCGCGACGTGTGAACACATTGGCAGGAAGCATGTACAATAGTGATTGCCACGTGCGACAGTAAACTCGGTGGTCCTATGCAATAAATGACGATAACCATCATATGTCGCTGGATGAACACTTTATACTGTGTACTGAGTCCTCGTGTGTCAGATCTGTGGAGGTCTGGGTCTTTTAGGGTATACAATCTGCTGATCTGGAATAGAACACGGACAATCATAAAGCTTGTATTATGCACATGTTCAGAAATATGTTATAGTAGCAATGATATACTCATGATCAGTATTAATTAATGTGATAGATGTTCAAATTTCACATGCGGTAATTCTTTTGGCAAGCCCCTTCCACTGGCATGTGGATCCGGCGGGCATCAGTGTTTTCTACGAGGAACACGGCGATATTGTCCACTCAATACACGACTGTGATACTCGGTATCTCTATATTTCTAGGGAATTCAATGAAGAAGACGGACGTTCTGAAATTATGCCCATGCACGATGGGAATATTATTTGAACAAATTTGACCCCGATCTTGATTAATAACATCCAGAGTTAAAACAGTACTACCTCATGTTCAATATCTGAATACCAGCAACCCAAGAAAGGACTGTGGTACTCCTGATGTTTAATGTCTGATTACAGCACAAAGGAAACGTCACTACCTATGTTTAAAGTCTGCCTACCACACCCAAGGAACAGTCATACCTATGTTTAATGTCTGATACCTGGCAACCAAGAACAGTCCACTACCTAATGTTTAATGTCTGATACATGTCACCCCAGTTGGGAAACCCTGCCTAAAACCATGCTTACAGAATATTCAAAAGATGTTGTTGTCACACAGTCAAATCGCTACAATAATATTTACATTCACTGAATCTTTTCTCTTATATTTCCCCTTTGAACTTGACATAGCATATATATCATCCAATATAACTGCATGTTTATTTGCACAACTAGTTGATCCGGTACTAATACCCTGTCGTTGCTATGGTCATTAACCGCAAATTGAATGGAGCTCCGTGAATACTCCGGTTGCCGAGAGGTACTAACGGTTTAAGTATGGGCTTATTGGTTGTCTCTGAGAGATGTAACAACCATGCTCAAAATCAACTTAAATTAGTTATATGTTTTAGAAAATGCATGAACAAAAATATAAATCACACACTTCGATTTAAGCGCTCTGAAGGGTGGATGAAGGAAATTAGATTGCAGAAAAAACAAATTCCATAACCTGCAATTTTTTCTGCAATTAGCGCTGATCCCATCACAGCCAATAGTCTATCAAATAATCAAAGAAAGCATTTAATTGTTTTAAATAAATAAAATTTTGTCCATTATATTCACATTGTGGCTAGTGGAGAAAGTTCCAAAATGTATAGCTTCAATTTTTGTCGAAGGCCTATTCAGTGAAAATATCACGCTGGAAAAGTTTATGAAATTTGTTAAAGGTTAATTTTTCCTTGAAAAGTAGGTCAAACTTCAAGGCCAAGGCAATCAGACAAATCACAAAATTAGTAGTTGCATTGGTCCAATAAAAGGTCTTGAGTGAAAGACAAGTTTTAGTGATACATCTCATAGCATTCTCACATTGAGTATGCAGGAGAGTGGATCGTAAAGACATGTCCTGTGTGGTGATTCTCACGACGATGTAGATGTAAACTTTTGTAGTCCCTTTAGTGGCTCCACCCCTCTCCCTGGCGACATTATTTGGACAAATAATTAAAACATAGTCTAAAGTCATTTTTTTATTGATTTTCAGCCGTGTTCGAGATTCCAGATAAGAAAAGTAAACTGTGCCACTATAACGTTTGAAAACATTTTGTAAGATTAAAGTCACCTATGTTTAGTTCAGAAAATATCTAATTCTT